>CM060975.1:238418506-238601759 GCA_030765065.1 Deroplatys truncata | reverse complement strand
TGGGTTTTTTCCCTTATCGCTCAATTTTTTCCCTCCTTTGGATTTTTCCTTTTCGTTCGCTTTTTTCCCTTTTCGTTTGGTTTTTTCCCTTTCCGTTCGGTTTTTTTCCCTCTTCGTTCGGTTTTTTCCCTCTTCGTATGGATTTTTCCCTTTTCGTTCGGTTTTTTCCCTTTTCGTTCATTTTTTTCCCTCTCGTTTGGATTTTTCCCTTTTCGTTCGCTTTTTTCCCCTTTCGTTTGGTTTTTTCCCCCTTCGTTCGGTTTTTTCCCTCTTCGTATGGATTTTTCCCTTTTCGTTCGGTTTTTTCCCTTTTCGTTCATTTTTTCCCTCTCGTTTGGATTTTTCCCTCTTCGTTTGCTTTTTTCCCTCTTCGTTTGGTTTTTTCCTCTTCGTTCAGTATTTTCCCTTTTCGTTGGGTTTTTTCCCTTTTCGTTCAATTTTTTCCCTCTTCTTTGCATTTTTCCATTTTCCTTCGCTTTTTTCCCTATTCGTTCTGTTTTTTCCCTTTTCGTTATGGTTTTTTCCCTCTTTGTTTGGATTTTTCTCTTTTCGTTCGCTTTTTTCCCTGTTCGTTCGGTTTTTTCCTTTTCCTTCATTTTTTTCCCTCTCTTTTGTGTTTTTCCCTCTTCGTTTGGTCTTTTCCCTCTTCGTTCGCTTTTTCCCTTTTCGTTCAATTTTTTCCCTCTCGTTTTGATTTTCCCTTTTCCTTCGCTTTTTTCCCTTTTCCTTCAATTTTTTCCCTCTTTGTTTGATTTTTTCCCTCTTCGTTCGGTTTTTTCCCTTTTCGTATTGTTTTTTCCTTTTCGTGCACTTTTTTCCCTCTTCGTTTGGAATTTTCCCTTTTCGTTCGGTTTTTTCCAGTTTCGTTCATTTTTTTCTCTCTCGTTTGGATTTTTCCCTCTTCGTTTGAATTTTTCCCTCTTCGTTCGATTTTTTTCCCTCTTCGTTCAGTTTTTTCCCTTTTCGTTAGGTTTTTTCCCTCTCGTTTGGGTTTTTCCCTCTTCGTTTGGTTTTTTCCCTCTTCGTTCGTTTTTTTCCCTCTCGTTTGGGTTTTTCCCTCTTCGTTCGGTTTTTTCCCTCTTCGTTCGTTTTTTTCCCTCTCGTTTGGGTTTTTCCCTCTTCGTTTGGTTTTTTCCCTTTTCGTTCAATTTTTTCCCTCTCGTTTTGATTTTTCCCTTTTCGTTCGCTTTTTTCCCTTTTCGTTTGGTTTTTTCCCTCTTCGTTCGGTTTTTTCCCTCTTCGTTCGGTTTTTTCCCTCTTCGTATGGATTTTTCCCTTTTCGTTCGGTTTTTTCCCTTTCCTTAATTTTTTTCCCTCTCGTTTGGGTTTTTCCCTCTTCGTTTGGTTTTTCCCTCTTCGTTCGTTTTCTTCCCTCTCGTTTGGGTTTTTCCCTCTTCGTTTGGTTTTTTCCCTCTTCGTTCGTTTTTTTCCCTCTCGTTTGGGTTTTTCCCTCTTCGTTTGGTTTTTTCCCTCTTCGTTCGTTTTTTTCCCTTTTCCTTCAATATTTTCCCTCTCGTTTTGATTTTTCCCTTTTCGTTCGCTTTTTTCCCTCTCGTTTGGGTTTTTCACTCTTCGTTTGGTTTTTTCCCTCTTCGTTCGTTTTTTTCCCTTTTCGTTCAATTTTTTCCCTCTCGTTTTGATTTTTACCTTTTCGTTCGCTTTTTTCCCCTTTCGTTTGGTTTTTTCCCTCTTCGTTCGGTTTTTTCCCTCTTCGTTCGGTTTTTTCCCTCTTCGTATGGATTTTTCCCTTTTCGTTCGGTTTTTTCCCTTTTCGTTCATTTTTTTCCCTCTCGTTTGGATTTTTCCCTCTTCGTTTGCTTTTTTCCCTCTTCGTTCAGTTTTTTTTCCCCTTTTCGTTGGGTTTTTTCCCTTTTCGTTCAATTTTTTCCCTCTTGTTTGCATTTTTCCCTTTTCCTTCGCTTTTTTTCCCTATTCGTTCTATTTTTTCCCTTTTAAGTTATGGTTTTTTCCCTCTTCGTTTGGATTTTTCCCTCTCTGTTTGGATTTTTCCCTTTTCGTTCGCTTTTTTCCCTGTTCGTTCGGTTTTTTCCCTTTTCCTTCATTTTTTCTCTCTCGTTTGGGTTTTTCCTCTTCGTTTGGTTTTTTTCCCTCTTCGTTCGTTTTTTTCCCTCTCGTTTGGGTTTTTCCCTCTTCGTTGGGTTTTTCCCTTTTCGTTGAATTTTTCCCTCTCTTTTGGATTTTTCCCTTTTCGTTACGTTTATTCCCTTTTCTTGGGTTTCTTCCCTCTTCCTTCGGTTTTTTCCCTTTTTGTTGTGTTTTTTCCCTTTTCGTTCATTTTTTTCTCTCTCGTTTGGACTTTTCCGTCTTGTTTGGTTTTTTCCCTTATTCGTTGGTTTTTTCCCTTTTCTCGTTCGGTTTTTTCCCTTTTCGTTCATTTTTTTCCCTCTCGTTTAGATTTTTCCCTCTTCGTTTGGATTTTTCCCTTTTCGTTCGGTTTTTTCTTCCCTTTTCGTTCATTTTTTTCCCTCTCGTTTGGATTTTTCCCTCTTCGTTTGGTTTTTTCCCTCTTCGTTCGTTTTTTTTCCCTCTTCGTTGGGTTTTTTCCCTTTTCGTTCAATTTTTTCCCTCTTGTTTGCATTTTTCCCTTTTCCAACGCTTTTTTCCCTATTCGTTCTGTTTTTTCCCTTTTCGTTATGGTTTTTCCCCTCCTCGTTTGGATTTTTCCCTTTTCGTTCGCTTTTTTCCCTGTTCGTTCGGTTTTTTTCCCTTTTCTTCATTTTTTTCCCTCTCGTTTGGGTTTTGCCCTCTTCGTTTGGTTTTTTCCCTCTTCGTTCGTTTTTTTCCCTCTCGTTTGGGTTTTTCCCTCTTCGTTCGTTTTTTTCCTTTTCGTTCAATTTTTTCCCTCTCGTTTTGATTTTTCCCTTTTCGTTCGCTTTTTTCCCTTTTCGTTCGGTTTTTTCCCTCTTCGTATGGATTTTTCCCTTTTCGTTCGGTTTTTTCCCTTTTCGTTCATTTTTTTCCCTCTCGTTTGGATTTTTCCCTCTTCGTTTGGTTTTTTCTCTCTTCGTTTGGTTTTTTCCCTCTTCGTTCGTTTTTTTCCCTCTTCGTTCAGTTTTTTCCCTTTTCGTTGAGTTTTTTCCCTTTTCGTTCAATTTTTTCCCTCTTGTTTGCATTTTTCCCTTTTCCTTCGCTTTTTTCCCTATTCGTTCTGTTTTTTCCCTTTTCGTTATGGTTTTTTTCCCTCTTCGTTTGGACTTTTCCCTCTTTGTTTGGATTATTCCCCTTTCGTTCTCTTTTTTCCCTGTTCGTTCGGTTTTTTCCCTTTACCTTCATTTTTTTCCCTCTCGTTTGGGGTTAACCCCTCTTCGTTTGGTTTTTTCCCTCTTCGTTCGTTTTTTTTCCCTTTTCGTTCAATTTTTTCCCTCTCGTTTTGATTTTTCCCTTTTCCTTCGCTTTTTTCCCTTTTCCTTCAATTTTTTCCCTCTTTGTTTGATTTTTCCCTCTTCGTTCGGTTTTTTCCCTTTTCGTTGTGTTTTTTTCCCTTTTCGTTCGGTTTTTTCCCTTTTCGTTCATTTTTTTCTCTCTCGTTTGGATTTTTCCCTCTTCGTTGGATTTTTCCCTCTTCGTTCGTTTTTTTTTCCTTTTCGTTTTTTGTTTTTTCCCTTTCCGTTCGGTTTTTTTCCCTCTTCGTATGGATTTTTCCCTCTTCGTTCGTTTTTTTTTCCCTTTTCGTTAATTTTTTTCCCTCTCGTTTGGATTTTTCCCTCTTCGTTTGGTTTTTTCCCTCATCGTTCGTTTTTTTTCCCTCTTCGTTCAGTTTTTTCCCTTTTCGTTCAATTTTTTCCCTCTTGTTTGCATTTTTCCATTTTCCTTCGCTTTTTTTCCCTATTCGTTCTGTTTTTTCCCTTTTCGTTATGGTTTTTTCCCTCTTCGTTTGGAATTTTCCCTCTTTGTTTGGATTTTTCCCTTTTCGTTCGCTTTTTTCCCCTGTTCGTTCGGTTTTTTCCCTTTTCCTTTATTGTTTTACCTCTCGTTTGGGTTTTTCCCTCTTCGTTTGGTTTTTTTCCCTCTTCGTTCGTTTTTTTCCCTTTTCGTTCAATTTTTTCCCTCTCGTTTTGATTTTTCCCTTTTCCTTCGCTTTTTTCCCTTTTCCTTCAATTTTTTCCCTCTTTGTTTGATTTTTTCCCTCTTCGTTCGGTTTTTTCCCTTTTCGTTGTGTTTTTTCCCTTTTCGTGCAATTTTTTTCCCTCTTCGTTTGGATTTTTCCCTTTTAGTTCGGTTTTTTCCCTTTTCGTTCATTTTTTTCTCTCTCGTTTGGATTTTTCCCTCTTCGTTTGGATTTTTCTCTCTTCGTTCGTTTTTTTTCCCTCTTCGTTCGTTTTTTTCCCTCTTCGTTGAGTTTTTTCCCTTTTCGTTGGGTTTTTTCCCTTTTCGTTCAATTTTTCCCTCTTGTTTGCATTTTTCCCTTTTCCTTCGCTTTTTTCCCTTTTCGTTATGGTTTTTTCCCTCTTCGTTTGGATTTTTCTCTTTTCGTTCGCTTTTTTCCCTGTTCGTTCGGTTTTTTCCCTCTCGTTTGGGTTTTTCCCTCTTCGTTTGGTTTTTTCCCTCTTCGTTTGGGTTTTTCCCTCTTCGTTTGGTTTTTTCCCTCTTCGTTCGTTTTTTTCCCTTTTCGTTCAATTTTTTCCCTCTCGTTTTGATTTTTCCCTTTTCGTTCGCTTTTTTCCCTTTTCGTTTGGTTTTTTCCCTCTTCGTTCAGTTTTTTCCCTCTTCGTTCAGTTTTTTCCCTCTTCGTTCGGTTTTTTTCCCTCTTCGTATGGATTTTTCCCTTTTCGTTCGGTTTTTACCCTTTTCCTTCATTTTTTTCCCTCTCGTTTGGGTTTTTCCCTCTTCGTTTGGTTTTTTCACTCTTCGTTTGTTTTTTTCCCTCTCGTTTGGGTTTTTCCCTCTTAGTTTGGTTTTTTCCCTCTTCGTTCGTTTTTTTCTCTTTTCGTTCGCTTTTTTCCCTTTTCGTTTGGTTTTTTCCCTCTTCGTTCGGTTTTTTCCCTCTTCGTTCGGTTATTTCCCTCTTCGTATGGATTTTTCCCTTTTCGTTCGGTTTTTTCCCTTTTCGTTCATTTTTTTCCCTCTCGTTGGATTTTTCCCTCTCTTCGTGGTTTTCCTTTGCGTTGTTTCCCTCTTCGTTCGTTTTTTTCCCTCTTCGTTCAGTTTTTTCCCTTTTCGTTGGGTTTTTTTCCCTTTTCGTTCAATTTTTTCCCTCTTGTTTGCATTTTTCCCTTTTCCTTCGCTTTTTTCCCTATTCGTTCTGTTTGTTCCCTTTTCGTTACGGTTTTTTTCCCTCTTCGTTTGGATTTTTCCCTTTTCGTTCTCTTTTTTCCCTGTTCGTTCGGTTTTTTCCCTTTTCCTTCATTTTTTTCCCTCTCTTTTGGGTTTTCCCCTACTTCGTTCGCTTTTTTCCTTCTTCGTTCGGTTTTTTCCCTTTTCGTTCATTTTTTTCCCTCTCGTTTAGATTTTTCCCTCTTCGTTTGGATTTTTCCCTTTTCGTTCGGTTTTTCCCTTTTCTATCATTTTTTTCCCCTCTCGTTTGGATTTTTCCCTCTTCGTTTGGTTTTTTCCTTCTTCGTTCGTTTTTTTCCCTCTTCGTTGGGTTTTTTCCCTTTTCGTTCAATTTTTTCCCTCTTGTTTGCATTTTTCCCTTTTCCTTCGCTTTTTTCCCTATTCGTTCTGTTTTTTCCCTTTTCGTTATGGTTTTTACCCCTCCTCGTTTGGATTTTTCCCTTTTCGTTCGCTTTTTTCCCTGTTCGTTCGGTTTTTTCCCTTTTCCTTCATTTTTTCCCTCTCGTTTGGGTTTTGCCCTCTTCGTTTGGTATTTTCCCTCTTCGTTCGTTTTTTTCCCTCTCGTTTGGGTTTTTCCCTCTTCGTCGTTTTTTTCCCTTTTCGTTCAATTTTTTCCTCTCGTTTTGATTTTTCCCTTTTCGTTCGCTTTTTTCCCTTTTCGTTCGGTTTTTTCCCTCTTCGTTCGGTTTTTTCCCTCTTCGTATGCATTTTTCCCTTTTCGTACGGTTTTTTTCCCTCTCGTTTGGATTTTTCCCTCTTCGTTTGGTTTTTTTCTCTCTTCGTTTGGTTTTTTCCCTCTTCGTTCAGTTTTTTCCCTTTTCGTTGAGTTTTTTCCCTTTTCGTTCAATTTTTTCCCTCTTGTTTGCATTTTTCCCTTTTCCTTCGCTTTTTTCCCTATTCGTTCTGGTTTTTTTCCCTTTTCGTTATGGTTTTTTTCCCTCTTCGTTTGTTTTTCCCTCTTTGTTTGGATTATTCCCTTTTCGTTCTCTTTTTTCCCTGTTCGTTCGGTTTTTTCCCTTTACCTTCATTTTTTTCCCTCTCGTTTGGGTTAACCCCTCTTCGTTTGGTTTTTTCCCTCTTCGTTCGTTTTTTTCCCTTTTCGTTCAATTTTTTCCCTCTCGTTTTGATTTTTCCCTTTTCCTTCGCTTTTTTCCCTTTTCCTTCAATTTTTTCCCTCTTTGTTTGATTTTTTCCCTCTTCGTTCGGTTTTTTCCCTTTTCGTTGTGTTTTTTCCCTTTTCGTGCAATTTTTTCCCTCTTCGTTTGGATTTTTCCCTTTTCGTTCGGTTTTTTCCCTTTTCGTTCATTTTTTTCTCTCTCGTTTGGATTTTTCCCTCTTCGTTTGGTTTTTTCCCTCATCGTTCGTTTTTTTTTTCCCTCTTCGTTCAGTTTTTTTTCCTTTTCGTTCAATTTTTTCCCTCTTGTTTGCATTTTTCCATTTTCCTTCGCTTTTTTCCCTATTCGTTCTGTTTTTTTCCCTTTTCGTTATGGTTTTTTCCCTCTTCGTTTGGAATTTTCCCTCTTTGTTTGGATTTTTCCCTTTTCGTTCGCTTTTTTCCCTCTTCGTTCAGTTTTTTCCCTTTTCGTTGGGTTTTTTTCCCTTTTCGTTCAATTTTTTCCCTCTTGTTTGCATTTTTCCCCTTTTCCATCGTTTTTTTCCCTATTCGTTCTGTTTTTTTCCCTTTTCGTTACGGTTTTTTCCCTCTTTGTTTGGATTTTTTCCCTTTTCGTTCTCTTTTTTCCCTGTTCGTTCGGTTTTTTCCCTTTTCCTTCATTTTTTTCCCTCTCTTTTGGGTTTTCCCCTCTTCGTTTGGTTTTTTCCCTCTTCGTTCGTTTTTTTCCCTTTTCGTTCAGTTTTTTCCCTCTCGTTTTGATTTTTCCCTTTTCCTTCGCTTTTTTCCCTTTTCCTTCAATTTTTTCCCTCTTTGTTTGATTTTTTCTCTCTTCGTTCGGTTTTTTCCCTTTTCGTGCAATTTTTTCCCTCTTCGTTTAGATTTTTCCCTTTTCGTTCGGTTTTTTCCCTTTTCGTTCATTTTTTTCTCTCTCGTTTGGATTTTTCCCTCTTCGTTTGGATTTTTCCCTCTTCGTTCGTTTTTTTTTCCCTCTTCGTTCAGTTTTTTCCCTTTTCGTTAGGTTTTTTCCCTTTTCGTTCGGTTTTTTCCCTTTTCGTCCTTATCGCTCAATTTTTTCCCTCCTTTGGATTTTTCCCTTTTCGTTCGCTTTTTTCCCTTTTCGTTTGGTTTTTTCCCTTTCCGTTCGGTTTTTTTCCCTCTTCGTTCGGTTTTTTTCCCTCTTCGTATGGATTTTTTCCCTTTTCGTTCGGTTTTTTCCCTTTTCGTTCATTTTTTTCCCTCTCGTTTGGATTTTTCCCTTTTCGTTCGCTTTTTTCCCCTTTCGTTTGGTTTTTTCCCCCTTCGTTCGGTTTTTTTCCCTCTTCGTATGGATTTTTCCCTTTTCGTTCGGTTTTTTTCCCTTTTCGTTCATTTTTTTCCCTCTCGTTTGGATTTTTTCCCTCTTCGTTTGCTTTTTTCCCTCTTCGTTTGGTTTTTTCCCTCTTCGTTCAGTATTTTCCCTTTTCGTTGGGTTTTTTCCCTTTTCGTTCAATTTTTTCCCTCTTCTTTGCATTTTTCCATTTTCCTTCGCTTTTTTCCCTATTCGTTCTGTTTTTTCCCTTTTCGTTATGGTTTTTTCCCTCTTTGTTTGGATTTTTCTCTTTTCGTTCGCTTTTTTCCCTGTTCGTTCGGTTTTTTCCCTTTTCCTTCATTTTTTTCCCTCTCTTTTGTGTTTTTCCCTCTTCGTTTGGTCTTTTCCCTCTTCGTTCGCTTTTTCCCTTTTCGTTCAATTTTTTCCCTCTCGTTTTGATTTTTCCCTTTTCCTTCGCTTTTTTCCCTTTTCCTTCAATTTTTTCCCTCTTTGTTTGATTTTTTCCCTCTTCGTTCGGTTTTTTTCCCTTTTCGTATTGTTTTTTCCCTTTTCGTGCACTTTTTTCCCTCTTCGTTTGGAATTTTCCCTTTTCGTTCGGTTTTTTCCAGTTTCGTTCATTTTTTTCTCTCTCGTTTGGATTTTTCCCTCTTCGTTTGGATTTTTCCCTCTTCGTTCGTTTTTTTTCCCTCTTCGTTCAGTTTTTTCCCTTTTCGTTAGGTTTTTTCCCTCTCGTTTGGGTTTTTCCCTCTTCGTTTGGTTTTTTCCCTCTTCGTTCGTTTTTTTCCCTCTCGTTTGGGTTTTTCCCTCTTCGTTCGGTTTTTTCCCTCTTCGTTCGTTTTTTTCCCTCTCGTTTGGGTTTTTCCCTCTTCGTTTGGTTTTTTCCCTTTTCGTTCAATTTTTTCCCTCTCGTTTTGATTTTTCCCCTTTTCGTTCGCTTTTTTCCCTTTTCGTTTGGTTTTTTCCCTCTTCGTTCGGTTTTTTCCCTCTTCGTTCGGTTTTTTCCCTCTTCGTATGGATTTTTCCCTTTTCGTTCGGTTTTTTCCCTTTCCTTAATTTTTTTCCCTCTCGTTTGGGTTTTTCCCTCTTCGTTTGGTTTTTTCCCTCTTCGTTCGTTTTCTTCCCTCTCGTTTGGGTTTTTTCCCTCTTCGTTTGGTTTTTTCCCTCTTCGTTCGTTTTTTTCCCTCTCGTTTGGGTTTTTCCCTCTTCGTTTGGTTTTTTCCCTCTTCGTTCGTTTTTTTCCCTTTTCCTTCAATATTTTCCCTCTCGTTTTGATTTTTCCCTTTTCGTTCGCTTTTTTCCCTCTCGTTTGGGTTTTTCACTCTTCGTTTGGTTTTTTCCCTCTTCGTTCGTTTTTTTCCCTTTTCGTTCAATTTTTTCCCTCTCGTTTTGATTTTTACCTTTTCGTTCGCTTTTTTTCCCCTTTCGTTTGGTTTTTTCCCTCTTCGTTCGGTTTTTTCCCTCTTCGTTCGGTTTTTTCCCTCTTCGTATGGATTTTTCCCTTTTCGTTCGGTTTTTTCCCTTTTCGTTCATTTTTTTCCCTCTCGTTTGGATTTTTCCCTCTTCGTTTGCTTTTTTCCCTCTTCGTTCAGTTTTTTTTCCCCTTTTCGTTGGGTTTTTTCCCTTTTCGTTCAATTTTTTCCCTCTTGTTTGCATTTTTCCCTTTTCCTTCGCTTTTTTCCCTATTCGTTCTATTTTTTCCCTTTTAAGTTATGGTTTTTTCCCTCTTCGTTTGGATTTTTCCCTCTCTGTTTGGATTTTTCCCTTTTCGTTCGCTTTTTTCCCTGTTCGTTCGGTTTTTTCCCTTTTCCTTCATTTTTTCTCTCTCGTTTGGGTTTTTTCCCTCTTCGTTTGGTTTTTTCCCTCTTCGTTCGTTTTTTTCCCTCTCGTTTGGGTTTTTCCCTCTTCGTTGGGTTTTTTCCCTTTTCGTTGAATTTTTCCCTCTCTTTTGGATTTTTCCCTTTTCGTTACGTTTATTCCCTTTTCCTTGGGTTTCTTCCCTCTTCCTTCGGTTTTTTCCCTTTTTGTTGTGTTTTTTCCCTTTTCGTTCATTTTTTTCTCTCTCGTTTGGACTTTTCCGTCTTGTTTGGTTTTTTCCCCTTATTCGTTGGGTTTTTTTCCCTTTTCTTTTGGATTTTTCCCTCTTCGTTCGCTTTTTTCCTTCTTCGTTCGGTTTTTTTCCCTTTTCGTTCATTTTTTTCCCTCTCGTTTAGATTTTTCCCTCTTCGTTTGGATTTTTCCCTTTTCGTTCGGTTTTTTCCCTTTTCGTTCATTTTTTTCCCTCTCGTTTGGATTTTTCCCTCTTCGTTTGGTTTTTTCCCTCTTCGTTCGTTTTTTTCCCTCTTCGTTGGGTTTTTTCCCTTTTCGTTCAATTTTTTCCCTCTTGTTTGCATTTTTCCCTTTTCCAACGCTTTTTTCCCTATTCGTTCTGTTTTTTCCCTTTTCGTTATGGTTTTTCCCCTCCTCGTTTGGATTTTTCCCTTTTCGTTCGCTTTTTTCCCTGTTCGTTCGGTTTTTTCCCTTTTCCTTCATTTTTTTCCCTCTCGTTTGGGTTTTGCCCTCTTCGTTTGGTTTTTTCCCTCTTCGTTCGTTTTTTTCCCTCTCGTTTGGGTTTTTCCCTCTTCGTTCGTTTTTTTCCCTTTTCGTTCAATTTTTTCCCTCTCGTTTTGATTTTTCCCTTTTCGTTCGCTTTTTTCCCTTTTCGTTCGGTTTTTTCCCTCTTCGTATGGATTTTTCCCTTTTCGTTCGGTTTTTTCCCTTTTCGTTCATTTTTTTCCCTCTCGTTTGGATTTTTCCCTCTTCGTTTGGTTTTTTCTCTCTTCGTTTGGTTTTTTCCCTCTTCGTTCGTTTTTTTCCCTCTTCGTTCAGTTTTTCCCTTTTCGTTGAGTTTTTTCCCTTTTCGTTCAATTTTTTCCCTCTTGTTTGCATTTTTCCCTTTTTCCTTCGCTTTTTTCCCTATTCGTTCTGTTTTTTTCCCTTTTCGTTATGGTTTTTTCCCTCTTCGTTTGGACTTTTCCCTCTTTGTTTGGATTATTCCCCTTTCGTTCTCTTTTTTCCCTGTTCGTTCGGTTTTTTCCCTTTACCTTCATTTTTTTCCCTCTCGTTTGGGTTAACCCCTCTTCGTTTGGTTTTTTCCCCTCTTCGTTCGTTTTTTTCCCTTTTCGTTCAATTTTTTTCCCTCTCGTTTTGATTTATCCCTTTTCCTTCGCTTTTTTTCCCTTTTTCCTTCAATTTTTTCCCTCTTTGTTTGATTTTTTTCCCTCTTCGTTCGGTTTTTTCCCTTTTCGTTGTGTTTTTTCCCTTTTCGTGCAATTTTTTCCCTCTTCGTTTGGATTTTTCCCTTTTCGTTCGGTTTTTTCCCTTTTCGTTCATTTTTTTCTCTCTCGTTTGGATTTTTCCCTCTTCGTTTGGATTTTTCCCTCTTCGTTCGTTTTTTTTTCCTTTTCGTTTGGTTTTTTCCCTTTCCGTTCGGTTTTTTTCCCTCTTCGTATGGATTTTTCCCTCTTCGTTCGTTTTTTTTTCCCTTTTCGTTAATTTTTTTCCCTCTCGTTTGGATTTTTCCCTCTTCGTTTGGTTTTTTCCCTCATCGTTCGTTTTTTTTCCCTCTTCGTTCAGTTTTTTCCCTTTTCGTTCAATTTTTTCCCTCTTGTTTGCATTTTTTCCATTTTCCTTCGCTTTTTTCCCTATTCGTTCTGTTGTTTCCCTTTTCGTTATGGTTTTTTCCCTCTTCGTTTGGAATTTTCCCTCTTTGTTTGGATTTTTCCCTTTTCGTTCGCTTTTTTCCCTGTTCGTTCGGTTTTTTTCCCTTTTCCTTTATTGTTTTACCTCTCGTTTGGGTTTTTCCCTCTTCGTTTGGTTTTTTTCCCTCTTCGTTCGTTTTTTCCCTTTTCGTTCAATTTTTTCCCTCTCGTTTTGATTTTTTCCCTTTTCCTTCGCTTTTTTTCCCTTTTCCTTCAATTTTTTCCCTCTTTGTTTGATTTTTTCCCTCTTCGTTCGGTTTTTTCCCTTTTCGTTGTGTTTTTTCCCTTTTCGTGCAATTTTTTCCCTCTTTGTTTGGATTTTTCCCTTTTAGTTCGGTTTTTTCCCTTTTCGTTCATTTTTTTCTCTCTCGTTTGGATTTTTCCCTCTTCGTTTGGATTTTTCTCTCTTCGTTCGTTTTTTTTCCCTCTTCGTTCGTTTTTTTTCCCTCTTCGTTGAGTTTTTTCCTTTTCGTTGGGTTTTTTCCCTTTTCGTTCAATTTTTCCCTCTTGTTTGCATTTTTCCCTTTTCCTTCGCTTTTTTCCCCTTTTCGTTATGGTTTTTTCCCTCTTCGTTTGGATTTTTCTCTTCGTTCGCTTTTTTCCTGTTCGTTCGGTTTTTTCCCGTTTCCTTCATTTTTTTCCCTCTCGTTTGGGTTTTTCCCTCTTCGTTTGGTTTTTTCCCTCTTCGTTTGGTTTTTTCCCTCTTCGTTCGTTTTTTTCCCTTTTCGTTCAATTTTTTCCCTCTCGTTTTGATTTTTCCCTTTTCGTTCGCTTTTTTCCCTTTTCGTTTGGTTTTTTCCCTCTTCGTTCAGTTTTTTCCCTCTTCGTTCAGTTTTTTCCCTCTTCGTTCGGTTTTTTCCCTCTTCGTATGGATTTTTCCCTTTTCGTTCGGTTTTTACCCTTTTCCTTCATTTTTTTCCCTCTCGTTTGGGTTTTTCCCTCTTCGTTTGGTTTTTTCACTCTTCGTTTGTTTTTTTTCCCTCTAGTTTGGTTTTTTCCCTCTTCGTTCGTTTTTTTCCCTTTTCGTTCGCTTTTTTCCCTTTTCGTTTGGTTTTTTCCCTCTTCGTTCGGTTTTTTCCCTCTTCGTTCGGTTATTTCCCTCTTCGTATGGATTTTTCCCTTTTCGTTCGGTTTTTTCCCTTTTCGTTCATTTTTTTCCCTCTCGTTTGGATTTTTCCCTCTTCGTTTGGTTTTTTCCCTCTTCGTTCGTTTTTTTCCCTCTTCGTTCAGTTTTTTCCCTTTTCGTTGGGTTTTTTTTCCCTTTTCGTTCAATTTTTTCCCTCTTGTTTGCATTTTTCCCTTTTCCTTCGCTTTTTTCCCTATTCGTTCTGTTTTTTTCCCTTTTCGTTACGGTTTTTTCCCTCTTCGTTTGGATTTTTTCCCTTTTCGTTCTCTTTTTTCCCTGTTCGTTCGGTTTTTTCCCTTTTCCTTCATTTTTTTCCCTCTCTTTTGGGTTTTCCCCTCTTCGTTTGGTTTTTTCCCTCTTCGTTCGTTTTTTTCCCTTTTCGTTCAGTTTTTTCCCTCTCGTTTTGATTTTTCCCCTTTTCCTTCGCTTTTTTCCCTTTTCCTTCAATTTTTTCCCTCTTTGTTTGATTTTTTCCCTCTTCGTTCGGTTTTTTCCCTTTTCGTGCAATTTTTTCCCTCTTCGTTTAGATTTTTCCCTTTTCGTTCGGTTTTTTCCCTTTTCGTTCATTTTTTTCTCTCTCGTTTGGATTTTTCCCCTCTTCGTTTGGATTTTTTCCCTCTTCGTTCGTTTTTTTTTCCCTCTTCGTTCAGTTTTTTTCCCTTTTCGTTAGGTTTTTTCCCTTTTCGTTCGGTTTTTTTCCCTTTTCGTTGGGTTTTTTCCCTTATCGCTCAATTTTTTCCCTCCTTTGGATTTTTTCCTTTTCGTTCGCTTTTTTCCCTTTTCGTTTGGTTTTTTCCCTTTCCGTTCGGTTTTTTTCCCTCTTCGTTCGGTTTTTTCCCTCTTCGTATGGATTTTTCCCTTTTCGTTCGGTTTTTTCCCTTTTCGTTCATTTTTTTTCCCTCTCGTTTGGATTTTTCCCTCTTCGTTTGGTTTTTTTCCCTCTTCGTTCAGTTTTTTCCCTTTTCGTTGGGTTTTTTCGCTTTTCGTTCAATTTTTTCCCTCTTGTTTGCATTTTTCCATTTCCTTCGCTTTTTTCCCTATTCGTTCTGTTTTTTCCCTTTTCGTTATGGTTTTTTCCCTCTTTGTTTGGATTTTTCTCTTTTCGTTCGCTTTTTTCCCTGTTCGTTCGGTTTTTTTCCTTTTCCTTCATTTTTTTCCCTCTCGTTTGGGTTTTTCCCTCTTCGTTTGGTTTTTTCCCTCTTCGTTCGTTTTTTTCCCTTTTCGTTCAGTTTTTTCCCTTTTCGTTCAATTTTTTCCCTCTTGTTTGCATTTTTCCCTTTTCCTTCGCTTTTTTTCCCTATTTCGTTCTGTTTTTTCCCTTTTTGTTACGGTTTTTTCCCTCTTCGTTTGGATTTTTCCCTTTTCGTTCTCTTTTTTCCCTGTTCGTTCGGTTTTTTCCCTTTTCCTTCATTTTTTTTCCCTCTCTTTTGGGTTTTCCCCTCTTCGTTTGGTTTTTTCCCTCTTCGTTCGTTTTTTTCCCCTTTTCGTTCAATTTTTTCCCTCTCGTTTTGATTTTTCCCTTTTCGTTCGCTTTTTTCCCCTTTCGTTTGGTTTTTTCCCTCTTCGTTCGGTTTTTTCCCTCTTCGTATGGATTTTTCCCTTTTCGTTCGGTTTTTTCCCTTTTCGTTCATTTTTTTCCCTCTCGTTTGGATTTTTCCCTCTTCGTTTGCTTTTTTCCCTCTTCGTTCGTTTTTTTCCCTCTTCGTTCAGTTTTTTCCCTTTTCGTTGGGTTTTTTCCCTTTTCGTTCAATTTTTTCCCTCTTGTTTGCATTTTTCCCTTTTGCTTCGCTTTTTTCCCTATTCGTTCTGTTTTTTCCCTTTTAAGTTATGGTTTTTTCCCTCTTTGTTTGGATTTTTCCCTTTTCGTTCGCTTTTTTCCCTGTTCGTTCGGTTTTTTCCCTTTTCCTTCATTTTTTCCCTCTCGTTTGGGTTTTTCCCTCTTCGTTTGGTTTTTTCCCTCTTCGTTCGTTTTTTTCCCTCTCGTTTGGGTTTTTCCCTCTTCGTTTGGTTTTTTCCCCTCTTCGTTCGTTTTTTTCCCTCTCGTGTGGTTTTTTCCCCTCTTCGTTCGTTTTTTTTCCCTCTCGTGTGGGTTTTTCCCTCTTCGTTTGGTTTTTTCCCTCTTCGTTCGTTTTTTTCCCTTTTCCTTCAATATTTTCCCTCTCGTTTTGATTTTTCCCTTTTCGTTCGCTTTTTTCCCTCTCGTTTGGGTTTTTCACTCTTCGTTCGTTTTTTTCCCTTTTCGTTCAATTTTTTCCCTCTCGTTTTGATTTTTCCCTTTTCGTTCGCTTTTTTCCCCTTTCGTTTGGTTTTTTCCCTCTTCGTTCGGTTTTTTCCCTCTTCGTTCGGTTTTTTCCCTTTTCGTTCGTTTTTTTTCCCTTTTCGTTCAAGTTTTTTCCCTCTCGTTTTGATTTTAACCTTTTCGTTCGCTTTTTTCCCTTTTCATTTGGTTTTTTCCCTCTTCGTTAGGATTTTTCCCTCTTCGTTCGTTTTTTTTCCCTCTTCGTTCAGTTTTTTCCCTTTCGTTCAATTTTTTCCCTCTCGTTTGCATTTTTCCCTTTTCCTTCTCTTTTTTTCCCTTTTCGTTCAATTTTTTTCCCTCTTCGTTCGGTTTTTTCCCTTTTCGTTCATTTCTTTCCTTCTCGTTTGGATTTTTCCCTTTTTGTTATGTTTTTTCCCTTTTCGTTCGGTTTTTCCCCTTTTCGTTGGGTTTTTACCGTTTTCGTTCAGTTTTTTCCCTCGTTTGGATTTTTCCCTTTTCGTTCGCTTTTTTCCTTCTTCTTTCGGTTTTTTGCCTTTTCGTTCAGTTTTTTCCCTCTTCGTTATGTTTTTTCCCTTTTCGTTGGGTCTTTTCCCATTCGTTTGGATATTTCCCTTTTCGTTCGATTATTTTCCCTTTTCGTTGGGTTTTTTCCCTTTCCTTCGCTTTTTTCCCTCTTCGTTCGGTTTTTTCCCTTTTCGTTTAGATTTTTTTCCCTTTTCGTTCACTTTTTGTCCCTCTCGTTAGGATTTTACCCTCTTCGTTCGGTTTTTTACCTTTTTGTTGGGTTTTTTCCCTTTTCGTTCTCTTTTTTCCCCCTTCGGTCGGTTTTTTCCCTTTTCGTTCATTTTTCCCCTCTCGTTTGCATTTTTCCCTCTTCGTTTGGTTTTTTCCCTTTTTCGTTGGTTTTTTTCCCTTTTCGTTTGAATTTATCCCTCTTCGTTCGGTTTTTTCCCTTTTTCGTTCATTTTTTCCCTCTCGTTTGGTTTTTTCCCTCTTCGTTCAGATTTTTCCCTTTTCGTTGGATTTTTTCCCTTTTCGTTCAATTTTTCCCTCTCGTTTGGATTTTTCCCTTTTCCTTCGCTTTTTTCCCTTTTCGTTCAATTTTTCCCTCTCCGTTTGGTTTTTTCCCTCTTCGTTCGGTTTTTTTACCTTTTCGTTGGGTTTTTTCCCTTTTCGTTGAATTTTTCCCTTTTCGTTACGTTTATTCCCTTTTCCTTGGGTTTCTTCCCTTTTCTTTCGTTTTTTCCCTTTTCGTTGGGATTTTTCCCTTTTCGTTCAATTTTTTCCCTCTTGTTTGCATTTTTCCCTTTTCCTTCGCTTTTTACCCTATTCGTTCTGTTTTTTCCCTCTTCGTTTGGATTTTTCGCTCTTTGTTTGGATTTTTCCCTTTTCGTTCGCTTTTTCCCTGTTCGTTCGGTTTTTTCCCTTTTCCTTCATTTTTTCCCTCTTCGTTTGGTTTTTTCCCTCTTCGTTCGTTTTTTTCCCTTTTCGTTCAATTTTTTCCCTCTCGTTTTATTTTTCCCTTTTCGTTCGCTTTTTTCCCTTTTCCTTTGGTTTTTTCCCTCTTCGTTCGGTTTTTTTCCTCTTCGAATGGATTTTTCCCTTTTCGTTCGGTTTTTTCCCTTTTCGTTCATTTTTTCCCTCTCGTTTGGATTTTTCCCTCTTCGTTCGTTTTTTTCCCTCTTCGTTCAGTTTTTTCCCTTTTCGTTGGGTTTTTTCCCTTTTCGTTCAATTTTTTGTCTCTTGTTTGCATTTTTCCCTTTTCCTTCGCCTTTTTCCCTATTCGTTCTGTTTTTTCCCTTTTCGTTATGGTTTTTTCCCTCTTCGTTTGGATTTTTGCCTCTTTGTTTGGATTTTTCCCTTTTCGTTCGCTTTTTTCCCTGTTCGTTCGGTTTTTTCCCTTTTCCTTCATTTTTTTCCCTCTCTTTTGGGTTTTTCCCTCTTCGTTTGGTTTTTTCCCTCTTCGTTCGTTTTTTCCCCTCTCGTTTGGGTTTTTCCCTCTTCGTTCGTTTTTTTCCCTCTCGTTTGGGTTTTTCCCTCTTGGTTTGGGTTTTTCCCTCTTGGTTTGGTTTTTTCCCTGTTCGTTCGGTTTTTTCCCTTTTCCTTCATTTTTTTCCCTCTCGTTTGGGTTTTTCCCTCTTCGTTTGGTTTTTTCCCTCGTCGTTCGTTTTTTTCCCTCTTTGTTTGGTTTTTTTCCCTCTTCGTTCGTTTTTTTCCCTTTTCGTTCAATTTTTTCCCTCTCGTTTTGATTTTTCACTTTTCGTTCGCTTTTTTCCCTTTTCGTTTGGTTTTTTTCCTCTTCGTTCAGTTTTTTCCCTCTTCGTTCGGTTTTTTCCCTCTTCGTATGGATTTTTCCCTTTTCGTTCGGTTTTTTCCCTTTTCCTTCATTTTTTCCCTCTTGTTTGGGTTTTTCCCTCTTCGTTTGGTTTTTTCCCTCTTCGTTCGTTTTTTTCCCTCGTTTGGGTTTTTCCCTCTTCGTTTGGTTTTTTCCCTCTTCGTTCGTTTTTTTCCCTCTCGTTTGGTTTTTTCCCTCTTCGTTCGTTTTTTTTCCCTTTTCGTTCAATTTTTTCCCTCTCGTTTTGATTTTTCCCTTTTCGTTTGGTTTTTTCCCTCTTCGTTCGGTTTTTTCCCTCTTTGTTCGGTTATTTCCCTCTTCGTATGGATTTTTCCCTTTTCGTTCGGTTTTTTCCCTTTTCGTTCATTTTTTTCCCTCTCGTTTGGATTTTTCCCTCTTCGTTTGGTTTTTTCCCTCTTCGTTCGTTTTTTTCCCTCTTCGTTCAGTTTTTTCCCTTTTCGTTGGGTTTTTTCCCTTTTCGTTCAATTTTTTCCCTCTTGTTTGCATTTTTCCCTTTTCCTTCGCTTTTTTCCCTATTCGTTCTGTTTTTTCCCTTTTTGTTACGGTTTTTTCCCTCTTCGTTTGGATTTTTCCCTTTTCGTTCTCTTTTTTCCCTGTTCGTTCGGTTTATTCCCTTTTCCTTCATTTTTTTCCCTCTCTTTTGGGTTTTCCCCTCTTCGTTTGGTTTTTTTCCTCTTCGTTCGTTTTTTTCCCTTTTCGTTCAGTTTTTTCCCTCTCGTTTTGATTTTTCCCTTTTCGTTCGGTTTTTTTCCCTTTTCGTTCATTTTTTTCTCTCTCGTTTGGATTTTTCCCTCTTCGTTTGGATTTTTCCCTCTTCGTTCGTTTTTTTTTCCCTTTTCGTTAGGTTTTTTCCCTTTTCGTTGGGTTTTTTTCCCTTATCGTTCAATTTTTTCCCTCCTTTGGATTTTTCCCTTTTCGTTCGCTTTTTTCCCTTTTCGTTTGGTTTTTTCCCTTTCCGTTCGGTTTTTTTCCCTCTTCGTTCGGTTTTTTCCCTCTTCGTATGGATTTTTCCCTTTTCGTTCGGTTTTTTCCCTTTTCGTTCATTTTTTTTCCCTCTCGTTTGGATTTTTCCCTCTTCGTTCAGTATTTTCCCTTTTCGTTGGGTTTTTTCCCTTTTCGTTCAATTTTTTCCCTCTTCTTTGCATTTTTCTATTATCCTTCGCTTTTTTCCCTATTCGTTCTGTTTTTTTCCCTTTTCGTTATGGTTTTTTCCCTCTTTGTTTGGATTTTTCTCTTTTCGTTCGCTTTTTACCCTGTTCGTTCGCTTTTTTCCCTTTTCCTACATTTTTTTCCCCTCTCGTTTGGGTTTTTCCCTATTCGTTCAATTTTTTCCCTCTCGTTTTGATTTTTCCCTTTTCCTTCGCTTTTTTCCCTTTTCCTTCAATTTTTTCCCTCTTTGTTTGATTTTTTCCCTCTTCGTTCGGTTTTTTCCCTTTTCGTTGTGTTTTTTTTCCCTTTTCGTGCACTTTTTTCCCTCTTCGTTTGGAATTTTCCCTTTTCGTTCGGTTTTTTTCCCGTTTCGTTCATTTTTTTCTCTCTCGTTTGGATTTTTCCCTCTTCGTTTGGATTTTTCCCTCTTCGTTCGTTTTTTTTTCCCTCTTCGTTCAGTTTTTTCCCTTTTCGTTAGGTTTTTTCCCTCTCGTTTGGGTTTTTCCCTCTTCGTTTGGTTTTTTCCCTTTTCGTTCAATTTTTTCCCTCTCGTTTTGATTTTTCCCTTTTCGTTCGCTTTTTTCCCTTTTCGTTTGGTTTTTTCCCTCTTCGTATGGATTTTTCCCTTTTCGTTCGATTTTTTCCCTTTTCCTTAATTTTTTTCCCTCTCGTTTGGGTTTTTCCCTCTCGTTTGGGTTTTTCCCTCTTCGTTCGTTTTCTTCCCTCTCGTTTGGGTTTTTCCCTCTTCGTTTGGTTTTTTCCCTCTTCGTTCGGTTTTTTCCCTCTTCGTTCGTTTTTTTCCCTCTCGTTTGGGTTTTTCCCTCTTCGTTTGGTTTTTTCCCTCTTCGTTCGTTTTTTTTCCCTTTCCCTTCAATTTTTTCCCTCTCGTTTTGATTTTTCCCTTTTCGTTCGCTTTTTTCCCTCTCGTTTGGGTTTTTCACTCTTCGTTTGGTTTTTTCCCTCTTCGTTCGTTTTTTTCCCTTTTCGTTCAATTTTTCCCTCTCGTTTTGATTTTTCCCTTTCGTTTGGTTTTTTCCCTCTTCGTTCGGTTTTTTCCCTCTTCGTTCGGTTTTTTCCCTCTTCGTATGGATTTTTCCCTTTTCGTTCGGTTTTTTCCCTTTTCGTTCATTTTTTTCCCTCTCGTTTGGATTTTTCCCTCTTCGTTTGGTTTTTTCCCTCTTCGTTCGTTTTTTTCCCTCTTCGTTCAGTTTTTTCCCTTTTCGTTCAATTTTTTCCCTCTTGTTTGCATTTTTACCTTTTCCTTCGCTTTTTTCCCTATTCGTTCTGTTTTTTCCCTTTTCGTTATGGTTTTTTCCCTCTTCGTTTGGATTTTTCCCTCTTTGTTTGGATTTTTCCCTTTTCGTTCGCTTTTTTCCCTTTTCCTTCATTTTTTCCCTCTCGTTTGGGTTTTTCCCTCTTCGTTTGGTTTTTTCCCTCTTCGTTCGTTTTTTTCCCTCTCGTTTGGGTTTTTCCCTCTTCGTTTGGTTTTTTCCCTCTTCGTTCGTTTTTTTCCCTTTTCGTTCAATTTTTTCCCTCTCGTTTTGATTTTTCCCTTTTCGTTCGCTTTTTTCCCTTTTCGTTCATTTTTTTCCCTCTCGTTTGGATTTTTCCCTCTTTGTTTGGTTTTTTCCCTCTTCGTTCGTTTTTTTCCCTCTTTGTTCGTTTTTTTCCCTCTTCGTTCAGTTTTTTCCCTTTTCGTTGGGTTTTTTCCCTTTTCGTTCAATTTTTTCCCTCTTGTTTGCATTTTTCCCTTTTCCTTCGTTTTTTTCCCTATTCGTTCCGTTTTTTCCCTTTTCGTTATGGTTTTTTCCCTCTTCGTTTGGATTTTTCCCTTTTCGTTCGCTTTTTTCCCTGTTCGTTCGGTATTTTCCCTTTTCCTTCGTTTTTTTCCCTCTCGTTTGGGTTTTTCCCTCTTCGTTTGGTTTTTTCCCTCTTCATTGGTTTTTTTTTCCCTCTTCGTTTGGTTTTTTCCCTCTTCGTTCGTTTTTTTTCCCTCTTCGTTGGGTTTTTTCCCTTTTCGTTCAATTTTTTCCCCCTTGTTTGCATTTTTCCCTTTTCCTTCGCTTTTTTCCCTATTCGTTCTGTTTTTTCCCTTTTCGTTATGGTTTTTTCCCCCTTCGTTTGGATTTTTCCCTCTTTGTTTGGATTTTTCCCTTTTCGTTCGCTTTTTTCCCTGTTCGTTCGTTTTTTTCCCTTTTCCTTCATTTTTTTCCCTCTCGTTTGGGTTTTTCCCTCTTCGTTTGGTTTTTTCCCTCTTCGTTCGTTTTTTTCCCTCTCGTTTTGATTTTTCCCTTTTCCTTCGCTTTTTTCCCTTTTCCTTCAATTTTTTCCTTCTTTGTTTGATTTTTTTCCCTCTTCGTTCGGTTTTTTCCCTTTTCTTTGTGTTTTTTCCCTTTTCGTGCAATTTTTCCCTCTTCGTTTGGATTTTTCCCTTTTCGTTCATTTTTTTCTCTCTCGTTTGGATTTTTCCCTCTTCGTTTGGATTTTTCCCTCTTCTTTCGTTTTTTTCCCTCTTCGTTCAGTTTTTACCCTTTTCGTTAGGTTTTTTCCCTTTTCGTTCGGTTTTTTCCCTTTTCGTTGGGTTTTTTCCCTTATCGTTCAATTTTTTCCCTCGTTCGTTTTTTTCCCTTTTCGTTCAATTTTTTCCCTCTCGTTTTGATTTTTCCCTTTCCTTCGCTTTTTTCCCTTTTCCTTGAATTTTTTCCTTCTTTGTTTGATTTTTTCCCTCTTCGTTCGGTTTTTTCCCTCTTCGTATGGATTTTTCCCTTTTCGTTCGGTTTTTTCCCTTTTCGTTCAATTTTTTCCCTCTCGTTTTGATTTTTCCCTTTTCCTTCGCTTTTTTCCCTTTTCGTTCAATTTTTTCCCTCTTCGTTCTGTTTTTTCCCTTTTAGTTATGTTTTTTTTCCCTCTTGGTTTGGATTTTTCCCTCTTCGTTCGGTTTTTTCCCTTTTCGTTCATTTTTTTCCTTCTCGTTTGGATTTTTCCCTTTTTGTTATGTTTTTTCCCTTTTCGTTTGGTTTTTCCCCTTTTCGTTGGGTTTTTCCCCTTTTCGTTGGGTTTTTACCGTTTTCGTTCAGGTTTTTCCCTTTTCGTTCGATTTTTTGCCTTTTCGTTCAATTTTTTCCCTCTTCGTTATGTTTTTTCCCTTTTCGTTGGGTCTTTTCCCATTCGTTTGGATATTTCCCTTTTCGTTCGATTGTTTTCCCTTTTCGTTGGGTTTTTTCCCTTTCCTTCGCTTTTTTCCCTCTTCGTTCGCTTTTTCCCTTTTCGTTTAATTTTTTCCCTCTTCGTTTTGTTTTTTCCCTCTTCGTTCGGTTTTTTCCCTTTTCGTTTGGATTTTTTCCCTTTTCGTTCACTTTTTGTCCCTCTCGTTAGGATTTTACCCTCTTCGTATGGTTTTTTCCCTGTTCGTTCGGTTTTTTACCTTTTCGTTGGGTTTTTTCCCTTTTCGTTCTCTTTTTTCCCCCATCGGTCGGTTTTTTTCCCTTTTCGTTCCTTTTTTTCCCCTCTCGTTTGCATTTTTCCCTCTTCGTTTGGTTTCTTCCCTTTTTCGTTGGTTTTTTTCCCTTTTCGTTTGAATTTATCCCTCTTCGTACGCTTTTTTCCCTCTCGTTTGGTTTTTTCCCTCTTCGTTCAGATTTATCCCTTTTCGTTGGATTTTTTCCCTTTTCGTTCAATTTTTCCCTCTCGTTGGATTTTTCACTTTTCCTTCGCTTTTTTTCCTTTTTGTTCAATTTATCCCTCTTCGTTTGGGTTTTTCCCTCTTCGTTTGGTTTTTTCCCTCTTCGTTCGTTTTTTTCCCTTTTCGTTCAATTTTTTCCCTCTCGTTTTGATTTTTCCCTTTTCCTTCGCTTTTTTCCCTTTTCCTTCAATTTTTTCCCTCTTTGTTTGATTTTTTCCCTCTTCGTTCGGTTTTTTCCCTTTTCGTTGTGCTTTTTCCCTTTTCGTGCAATTTTTTCCCTCTTCGTTTGGATTTTTCCCTTTTCGTTCGGATTTTTCCCTTTTCGTTCATTTTATCTCTCTCGTTTGGATTTTTCCCTCGTTTGGATTTTTCCCTTTTCGTTTGCTTTTTTCCCTTTTCGTTTGGTTTTTTTCCCTTTCCGTTCGGTTTTTTTCCCTCTTCGTATGGATTTTTCCCTTTTCGTTCGGTTTTTTCCCTTTTCGTTCATTTTTTCCCTCTCGTTTGGATTTTTCCCTCTTCGTTTGGTTTTTTCCCTCATCGTTCGTTTTTTTCCCTCTTCGTTCAGTTTTTTCTCTTTTCGTTGGGTTTTTTCCCTTTTCGTTCAATTTTTTCCCTCTTGTTTGCATTTTTCCGTTTTCCTTCGCTTTTTTCCCTATTCGTTCTGTTTTTTCCCTTTTCGTTATGGTTTTTTCCCTCTTCGTTTGGATTTTTCCCTCTTTGTTTGGATTTTTCCCTTTTCGTTCGCTTTTTTCCCTTTTCCTTCATTTTTTCCCTCTCGTTTGGGTTTTTCCCTCTTCGTTTGGTTTTTTCCCTCTTCGTTCGTTTTTTTCCCTCTCGTTTGGGTTTTTCCCTCTTCGTTTGGTTTTTTCCCTCTTCGTTCGTTTTTTTCCCTTTTCGTTCAATTTTTTCCCTCTCGTTTTGATTTTTCCCTTTTCGTTCGCTTTTTTCCTTTTTCGTTCATTTTTTTCCCTCTCGTTTGGATTTTTCCCTCTTTGTTTGGTTTTTTCCCTCTTCGTTCGTTTTTTTCCCTCTTTGTTCGTTTTTTTCCCTCTTCGTTCAGTTTTTTCCCTTTTCGTTGGGTTTTTTCCCTTTTCGTTCAATTTTTTCCCTCTTGTTTGCATTTTTCCCTTTTCCTTCGTTTTTTTCCCTATTCCTTCTGTTTTTTCCCCTTTTCGTTATGGTTTTTTCCCTCTTCGTTTGGATTTTTCCCTTTTCGTTCGCTTTTTTCCCTGTTCGTTCGGTATTTTCCCTTTTCCTTCGTTTTTTTCCCTCTCGTTTGGGTTTTTCTCTCTTCGTTTGGTTTTTTCCCTCTTCGTTGGTTTTTTTTCCCTCTTCGTTTGGTTTTTTCCCTCTTCGTTCGTTTTTTTCCCTCTTCGTTCGTTTTTTTCCCTCTTCGTTGGGTTTTTTCCCTTTTCGTTCAATTTTTTCCCTCTTGTTTGCATTTTTCCCTTTTCCTTCGCTTTTTTCCCTATTCGTTCTGTTTTTTCCCTTTTCGTTATGGTTTTTTCCCCCTTCGTTTGGATTTTTCCCTCTTTGTTTGGATTTTTCCCTTTTCGTTCGCTTTTTTCCCTGTTCGTTCGTTTTTTTTCCCTTTTCCTTCATTTTTTTCCCTCTCGTTTGGGTTTTTCCCTCTTCGTTTGGTTTTTTCCCTCTTCGTTCGTTTTTTTCCCTCTCGTTTTGATTTTTCCCTTTTCCTTCGCTTTTTTCCCTTTTCCTTCAATTTTTTCCTTCTTTGTTTGATTTTTTTCCCTCTTCGTTCGGTTTTTTCCCTTTTCTTTGTGTTTTTTCCCTTTTCGTGCAATTTTTCCCTCTTCGTTTGGATTTTTCCCTTTTCGTTCATTTTTTTCTCTCTCGTTTGGATTTTTCCCTCTTCGTTTGGATTTTTCCCTCTTCTTTCGTTTTTTTCCCTCTTCGTTCAGTTTTTACCCTTTTCGTTAGGTTTTTTCCCTTTTCGTTCGGTTTTTTCCCTTTTCGTTGGGTTTTTTCCCTTATCGTTCAATTTTTTCCCTCGTTCGTTTTTTTCCCTTTTCGTTCAATTTTTTCCCTCTCGTTTTGATTTTTCCCTTTCCTTCGCTTTTTTCCCTTTTCCTTCAGTTTTTTCCTTCTTTGTTTGATTTTTTCCCTCTTCGTTCGGTTTTTTTCCCTCTTCGTATGGATTTTTCCCTTTTCGTTCGGTTTTTTCCCTTTTCGTTCAATTTTTTCCCTCTCGTTTTGATTTTTCCCTTTTCCTTCGCTTTTTTCCCTTTTCGTTCAATTTTTTCCCTCTTCGTTCTGTTTTTTCCCTTTTAGTTATGTTTTTTTCCCTCTTGGTTTGGATTTTTCCCTCTTCGTTCGGTTTTTTCCCTTTTCGTTCATTTTTTTCCTTCTCGTTTGGATTTTTCCCTTTTTGTTATGTTTTTTCCCTTTTCGTTTGGTTTTTCCCCTTTTCGTTGGGTTTTTCCCCTTTTCGTTGGGTTTTTACCGTTTTCGTTCAGGTTTTTCCCTTTTCGTTCGATTTTTTGCCTTTTCGTTCAATTTTTTCCCTCTTCGTTATGTTTTTTCCCTTTTCGTTGGGTCTTTTCCCATTCGTTTGGATATTTCCCTTTTCGTTCGATTGTTTTCCCTTTTCGTTGGGTTTTTTCCCTTTCCTTCGCTTTTTTCCCTCTTCGTTCGCTTTTTCCCTTTTCGTTTAATTTTTTCCCTCTTCGTTTTGTTTTTTCCCTCTTCGTTCGGTTTTTTCCCTTTTCGTTCACTTTTTGTCCCTCTCGTTAGGATTTTACCCTCTTCGTATGGTTTTTTCCCTGTTCGTTCGGTTTTTTTACCTTTTCGTTGGGTTTTTTTCCTTTTCGTTCTCTTTTTTCCCCCATCGGTCGGTTTTTTCCCTTTTCGTTCCTTTTTTCCCCTCTCGTTTGCATTTTTCCCTCTTCGTTTGGTTTCTTCCCTTTTTCGTTGGTTTTTTTCCCTTTTCGTTTGAATTTATCCCTCTTCGTACGCTTTTTTCCCTCTCGTTTGGTTTTTTCCCTCTTCGTTCAGATTTATCCCTTTTCGTTGGATTTTTTCCCTTTTCGTTCAATTTTTCCCTCTCGTTGGATTTTTCACTTTTCCTTCGCTTTTTTTCCTTTTTGTTCAATTTTTCCCTCTTCGTTTGGTTTTTTCCCTCTTCGTTCGTTTTTTTCCCTTTTCGTTCAATTTTTTCCCTCTCGTTTTGATTTTTCCCTTTTCCTTCGCTTTTTTCCCTTTTCCTTCAATTTTTTCCCTCTTTGTTTGATTTTTTCCCTCTTCGTTCGGTTTTTTCCCTTTTCGTTGTGCTTTTTCCCTTTTCGTGCAATTTTTCCCTCTTCGTTTGGATTTTTCCCTTTTCGTTCGGATTTTTCCCTTTTCGTTCATTTTTTCTCTCTCGTTTGGATTTTTCCCTCGTTTGGATTTTTCCCTTTTCGTTTGCTTTTTTCCCTTTTCGTTTGGTTTTTTCCCTTTCCGTTCGGTTTTTTTCCCTCTTCGTATGGATTTTTCCCTTTTCGTTCGGTTTTTTCCCTTTTCGTTCATTTTTTCCCTCTCGTTTGGATTTTTCCCTCTTCGTTTGGTTTTTTCCCTCATCGTTCGTTTTTTTCCCTCTTCGTTCAGTTTTTTCTCTTTTCGTTGGGTTTTTTCCCTTTTCGTTCAATTTTTTCCCTCTTGTTTGCATTTTTCCGTTTTCCTTCGCTTTTTTCCCTATTCGTTCTGTTTTTTCCCTTTTCGTTATGGTTTTTTCCCTCTTTGTTTGGATTTTTCCCTTTTCGTTCGCTTTTTTCCCTGTTCGTTCGGTTTTTTCCCTTTTCCTTCATTTTTTTCCCTTTTCCTTCATTTTTTTCCCTCTTCCTTCATTTTTTTCCCTCTCGTTTGGGTTTTTCCCTCTTCGTTTGGTTTTTTCCCTCTTCGTTCGTTTTTTTCCCTTTTCGTTCAATTTTTTCCCTCTCGTTTTGATTTTTCCCTTTTCCTTCGCTTTTTTCCCTTTTCCTTCAATTTTTTCCCTCTTTGTTTGATTTTTTCCCTCTTCGTTCGATTTTTTCCCTTTTCGTTGTGTTTTTTCCCTCTTCGTTTGGATTTTTCCCTTTTCGTTCGGTTTTTTCCCTTTTCGTTCATTTTATTCTCTCTCGTTTGGATTTTTCCCTCTTCGTTCGTTTTTTTTCCCTCTTCGTTCAGTTTTTTCCCTTTTCGTTAGGTTTTTTCCCTTTTCGTTCATTTTTTTCCCTCTCGTTTGGATTTTTCCCTCTTCGTTTGGTTTTTTCCCTCATCGTTCGTTTTTTTCCCTCTTCGTTCAGTTTTTTCCCTTTTCGTTCAATTTTTTCCCTCTTGTTTGCATTTTTCCATTTTCCTTCGCTTTTTTCCCTATTCGTTCTGTTTTTTCCCTTTTCGTTATGGTTTTTTCCCTCTTCGTTTGGATTTTTCCCTCTTTGTTTGGATTTTTCCCTTTTCGTTCGCTTTTTTCCCTGTTCGTTCGGTTGTTTCCCTTTTCCTTCATTTTTTTCCCTCTCGTTTGGGTTTTTCCCTCTTCGTTTGGTTTTTTCCCTCTTCGTTCGTTTTTTTCCCTTTTCGTTCAATTTTTTCCCTCTCGTTTTGATTTTTCCTTTTTCCTTCGCCTTTTTCCCTTTTCCTTCAATTTTTTCCCTCTTTGTTTGATTTTTTCCCTCTTCGTCGGTTTTTTCCCTTTTCGTGCAATTTTTTCCCTCTTCGTGCAATTTTTTCCCTCTTCGTTTGGATTTTTCCCTTTTCGTTCGGTTTTTTTCTCTCTCGTTTGGATTTTTCCCTCTTCGTTTGGATTTTTCCCTCTTCGTTCGTTTTTCTTCCCTCTTCGTTCAGTTTTTTCCCTTTTCGTTAGGTTTTTTCCCTTTTCGTTCAATTTTTTCCCTCTCGTTTGCATTTTTCCCTTTTCCTTCTCTTTTTTCCCTTTTCGTTCAATTTTTTCCCTCTTCGTTCTGTTTTTTCCCTTTTCGTTCAATTTTTTCCCTCTTCGTTCTGTTTTTTCCCTTTTCGTTATGTTTTTTTCCCTCTTCGTTCGGTTTTTTCCCTTTTCGTTCATTTCTTTCCTACTCGTTTGGATTTTTCCCTTTTTGTTATGTTTTTTCCCTTTTCGTTCGGTTTTTCCCCTTTTCGTTGGGTTTTTACCGTTTTCGTTCAGTTTTTTCCCTCGTTTGGATTTTTCCCTTTTCGTTCGCTTTTTTCCCTCTTCTTTCGGTTTTTTGCCTTTTCGTTCAATTTTTTCCCTCTTCGTTATGTTTTTCCCTTTTCGTTGGGTCTTTTCCCATTCGTTTGGATATTTCCCTTTTCGTTCGATTGTTTTCCCTTTTCGTTGGGTTTTTTCCCTTTCCTTCGCTTTTTTCCCTCTTCGTTCGCTTTTTCCCTTTTCGTTTAATTTTTTCCCTCTTCGTTTTGTTTTTTCCCTCTTCGTTCGGTTTTTTCCCTTTTCGTTTGGATTTTTTCCCTTTTCGTTCACTTTTTGTCCGTCTCGTTAGGATTTTACCCTCTTCGTATGGTTTTTTCCCTCTTCGTTCGGTTTTTTACCTTTTCGTTGGGTTTTTTCCCTCTCCCTTCGGTTGTTTCCCTTTTTGTTGGGTTTTTTTCCCTTTTCGTTCTCTTTTTTCCCCCTTCGGTCGGTTTTTTCCCTTTTCGTTCATTTTTCCCCTCTCGTTTGCATTTTTCCCTCTTCGTTTGGTTTTCTCCCTTTTTCGTTGGTTTTTTTCCCTTTTCGTTTGAATTTATCCCTCTTCGTACGCTTTTTTCCCTCTTCGTTTGAATTTATCCCTCTTCGTACGCTTTTTTCCCTCTTCGTTCGGTTTTTTCCCTTTTCCTTCATTTTTTCCCTCTCGTTTGGTTTTATCCCTCTTCGTTCAGATTTTTCCCCTTTCGTTGGATTTTTTCCCTTTTCGTTCAATTTTTCCCTCTCGTTTGGATTTTTCCCTTTTCCTTCGCTTTTTTCCCTTTTCGTTCAATTTTTCCCTCTTCGTTCGGTTTTTTACCTTTTCGTTGGGTTTTTTTCCCTTTTCGTTGAATTTTTCCCACTCTTTTGGATTTTTCCCTTTTCGTTACGTTTATTCCCTTTTCCTTGGGTTTCTTCCCTCTTCCTTCGGTTTTTTCCCTTTTCGTTGTGTTTTTTCCCTCTTCGTTTGGATTTTTCCCTTTTCGTTCGGTTTTTTCCTTTTTCGTTCATTTTATTCTCTCTCGTTTGGATTTTTCCCTCTTCGTTCGTTTTTTTTCCCTCTTCGTTCAGTTTTTTCCCTTTTCGTTAGGTTTTTTCCCTTTTCGTTCATTTTTTTCCCTCTCGTTTGGATTTTTCCCTCTTCGTTTGGTTTTTTCCCTCATCGTTCGTTTTTTTCCCTCTTCGTTCAGTTTTTTCCCTTTTCGTTCAATTTTTTCCCTCTTGTTTGCATTTTTCCATTTTCCTTCGCTTTTTTCCCTATTCGTTCTGTTTTTTCCCTTTTCGTTATGGTTTTTTCCCTCTTCGTTTGGATTTTTCCCTCTTTGTTTGGATTTTTCCCTTTTCGTTCGCTTTTTTCCCTGTTCGTTCGGTTGTTTCCCTTTTCCTTCATTTTTTTCCCTCTCGTTTGGGTTTTTCCCTCTTCGTTTGGTTTTTTCCCTCTTCGTTCGTTTTTTTCCCTTTTCGTTCAATTTTTTCCCTCTCGTTTTGATTTTTCCTTTTTCCTTCGCCTTTTTCCCTTTTCCTTCAATTTTTTCCCTCTTTGTTTGATTTTTTCCCTCTTCGTCGGTTTTTTCCCTTTTCGTGCAATTTTTTCCCTCTTCGTGCAATTTTTTCCCTCTTCGTTTGGATTTTTCCCTTTTCGTTCGGTTTTTTCCCTTTTCGTTCATTTTTTTCTCTCTCGTTTGGATTTTTCCCTCTTCGTTTGGATTTTTTCCTCTTCGTTCGTTTTTCTTCCCTCTTCGTTCAGTTTTTTCCCTTTTCGTTCAATTTTTTCCCTCTCGTTTGCATTTTTCCCTTTTCCTTCTCTTTTTTCCCTTTTCGTTCAATTTTTTCCCTCTTCGTTCTGTTTTTTCCCTTTTCGTTCAATTTTTTCCCTCTTCGTTCTGTTTTTTCACTTTTCGTTATGTTTTTTTCCCTCTTCGTTCGGTTTTTTCCCTTTTCGTTCATTTCTTTCCTACTCGTTTGGATTTTTCCCTTTTTGTTATGTTTTTTCCCTTTTCGTTCGGTTTTTCCCCTTTTCGTTGGGTTTTTACCGTTTTCGTTCAGTTTTTTCCCTCGTTTGGATTTTTCCCTTTTCGTTCGCTTTTTTCCCTCTTCTTTCGGTTTTTTGCCTTTTCGTTCAATTTTTTCCCTCTTCGTTATGTTTTTCCCTTTTCGTTGGGTCTTTTCCCATTCGTTTGGATATTTCCCTTTTCGTTCGATTGTTTTCCCTTTTCGTTGGGTTTTTTCCCTTTCCTTCGCTTTTTTCCCTCTTCGTTCGCTTTTTCCCTTTTCGTTTAATTTTTTCCCTCTTCGTTTTGTTTTTTCCCTCTTCGTTCGGTTTTTTCCCTTTTCGTTTGGATTTTTTCCCTTTTCGTTCACTTTTTGTCCCTCTCGTTAGGATTTTACCCTCTTCGTATGGTTTTTTCCCTCTTCGTTCGGTTTTTTACCTTTTCGTTGGGTTTTTTCCCTCTCCCTTCGGTTGTTTCCCTTTTTGTTGGGTTTTTTTCCCTTTTCGTTCTCTTTTTTCCCCCTTCGGTCGGTTTTTTCCCTTTTCGTTCATTTTTCCCCTCTCGTTTGCATTTTTCCCTCTTCGTTTGGTTTTCTCCCTTTTTCGTTGGTTTTTTTCCCTTTTCGTTTGAATTTATCCCTCTTCGTACGCTTTTTTCCCTCTTCGTTCGGTTTTTTCCCTTTTCCTTCATTTTTTCCCTCTCGTTTGGTTTTATCCCTCTTCGTTCAGATTTTTCCCTTTTCGTTGGATTTTTTCCCTTTTCGTTCAATTTTTCCCTCTCGTTTGGATTTTTCCCTTTTCCTTCGCTTTTTTCCCTTTTCGTTCAATTTTTCCCTCTTCGTTCGGTTTTTTACCTTTTCGTTGGGTTTTTTCCCTTTTCGTTGAATTTTTCCCACTCTTTTGGATTTTTCCCTTTTCGTTACGTTTATTCCCTTTTCCTTGGGTTTCTTCCCTCTTCCTTCGGTTTTGTTCATTTTTTCTCTCTCCTTTGGACTTTTCCCTCTTGTTTGGTTTTTTCCCTTATTCGTTGGGTTTTTTCCCTTTTCTTTTGGATTTTTCCCTCTTCGTTCGCTTTTTTCCTTCTTCGTTTAGATTTTTCCCTTTTCGTTCGGTTTTTTCCCTTTTCGTTCATTTTTTTCCCTCTCGTTTGGATTTTTCCCTCTTCGTTTGGTTTTTTCCCTCTTCGTTCAGTTTTTTCCCTTTTCGTTCAGTTTTTTCCCTTTTCGTTATGGTTTTTTCCCTCTTTGTTTGGATTTTTCCCTTTTCGTTCGCTTTTTTCCCTGTTCGTTCGGTTTTTTCCCTTTTCCTTCATTTTTTCCCTCTTCATTCGTTTTTTTCCCTTTTCGTTCAATTTTTTCCCTCTCGTTTTGATTTTTCCCTTTTCTTTCGCTTTTTTCCCTTTTCGTTTGGTTTTTTCCCTCTTCGTTCGGTTTTTTCCCTCTTCGTTCGGTTATTTCCCTCTTCGTATGGATTTTTCCCTTTTCGTTCATTTTTTCCCTCTCGTTTGGATTTTTCCCTCTTTGTTTGGATTTTTCCCTCTTCGTTCGTTTTTTTCCCTCTTCGTTCGTTTTTTTCCCTCTTCGTTCAGTTTTTTCCCTTTTCGTTGGGTTTTTTCCCCATTTCGTTCAATTTTTTCCCTCTTGTTTGCATTTTTCCCTTTTCCTTCGCTTTTTTCCCTATTCGTTCTGTTTTTTCCCTTTTCGTTATGGTTTTTTCCCTCTTCGTTTGGATTTTTCCCTCTTTGTTTGGATTTTTCCCTTTTCGTTCGCTTTTTTCCCTGTTCGTTCGGTTTTTTCCCTTTTCCTTCATTTTTTTCCCTCTCGTTTGGGTTTTTCCCTCTTCGTTTGGTTTTTTCCCTCTTCGTTCGTTTTTTTCCCTTTTCGTTCAATTTTTTCCCTCTCGTTTTGATTTTTCCCTTTTCCTTCGCTTTTTTCCCTTTTCCTTCAATTTTTCCCTCTTTGTTTGATTTTTTCCCTCTTCGTTCGGTTTTTTCCCTTTTCGTTGTGTTTTTTCCCTTTTCGTGCAATTTTTTCCCTTTTCGTTCGGTTTTTGCCCTTTTCGTTAATTTTTTTCTCTCTCGTTTGGATTTTTCCCTCTTCGTTTGGATTTTTCCCTCTTCGTTTTTTTTTCCCTCTTCGTTCAGTTTTTTCCCTTTTCGTTAGGTTTTTTCCCTTTTCGTTAGGTTTTTTCCCTTTTCGTTCGCTTTTTTCCCTTTTCGTTCGCTTTTTTCCCTTATCGTTCAATTTTTTCCCTCGTTTGGATGTTTCCCTTTTCGTTCGCTTTTTTCCCTTTTCGTTTGGTTTTTTCCCTTTCCGTTCGGTTTTTTTTCCCCTCTTCGTATGGATTTTTCCCTTTTCGTTCGGTTTTTTCCCTTTTCGTTCATTTTTTTCCCTCTCGTTTGGATTTTTCCCTCTTCGTTTGGTTTTTTCCCTCTTCGTTAGTTTTTGCCCTTTTCGTTCAATTTTTCCCTCTTGTTTGCATTTTTCCATTTTCCTTCGCTTTTTTCCCTATTCGTTGTGTTTTTTCCCTTTTCGTTTGGATTTTTCCCTCTTTGTTTGGATTTTTCCCTTTTCGTTCGCTTTTTTCCCTGTTCGTTCGGTTTTTTCCCTTTTCCTTCATTTTTTCCCTCTCGTTTGGGTGTTTCCCTCTTCGTTCGGTTTTTTGCCTCTTCGTATGGATTTTTTCCTTTTCGTTCGGTTTTTTCCCTTTTCGTTCATTTTTTTCTCTCTCGTTTGGATTTTTCCCTCTTCGTTCGTTTTTCTCCCTCTTCGTTTTATATTTTCGCTGTTTTTTTATTTTTTCCCCTTTTCGTTACGTTTTTTCCCTTTTCGTTTGGTTTTTTACCTTTTCGTTCGGTTTTTTCCCTTTTCGTTCAATTTTTTCCGTCTCGTTTGGATTTTTCCCTCTTCGTTCGTTTTTTTTCTCTTTTCGTTACGTTTTTCCCCTTTTCGTTACGTTTTTCCCCTTTTCGTTGGTTTTTTCCCCTCTTTCTTACGTTTTTCCCTTTTCGTTGTTCTTTTTCCGTCTTTCTTACGTTTTTCCCTTTTCGTTGGGTTTTTTCGCTTTTCGTTTGGATTTTTCCCTTTTCGTTCGCTTTTTTCCCTCTTCTTTTGGTTTTTTCCCTTTTTCGTCGGGTTTTTTCCCTTTTCGTTTGGAATTTTCCCTCTTCGTTCGGTTTTTTCCCTCTTCGTTTGGTTTTTTGGCTTTTCGTTCATTTTTTTCCCTCTCGTTTGGGTTTTTCCCTCTTTGTTCGTTTTTTTCCCTCACGTTTGGTTTTTTCCCTTTTCGTTACGTTTATCCCCTTTTTTTTTGGTTTTTTCCCGTTTCGTTCCGTTTTTTTCTCTCTTCGTTCGGTTTTTTCCCTCTCTTTCGGTTTTTTCCCTTTTCGTTATGGTTTTTTTCCCTTTTCGTTAATTTTTTTTCCCTCTCGTTTTGATTTTTCCCTCTTCGTTCAATTTTTTCCCTCTCGTTTGCATTTTTCCCTTTTCCTTCGCTTTTTTCCCTTTTCGTTCAATTTTTTCCCTCTCGTTTGCATTTTTCCCTTTTCCTTCGCTTTTTTCCCTTTTCGTTCAATTTTTTCCCTCTTCGTTCTGTTTTTTCCCTTTTCGTTATAGATTTTTCCCTTTTCGTTCGCTTTTTTCCCTCTTCCTTCCCTTTTCGTTTATTTTTTTCTTTCTCGTTTGGATTTTCCCTCGTTTGGTTTTTTCACTCTTCGTTAAGTTTTTTCCCTTTTCGTTGGGTTTTTTCCCTTTTCGTTCAATTTTTTCCCTTTTCGTTGGGTTTTCTGCCTCTTCGTTCGATTTTTTCCCTATTTTTTTATTTTTTTCCCTTTTCGTTACGTTTTTTCCCTGTCTTTTGGATTTTTCCCTTTTCGTTCGCTTTTTTCCCTCTTCGTTCGGTTTTTTCCCTTTTCGTTCATATTTTTCCCTCTTTGTTTGGTTTTTTCCCTTTTTCGTCGGGTTTTTTCCATTTTCGTTTGGAATTTTCCCTCACGTTTGGTTTTTTCCCTTTTCGTTCAATTTTTTCCCTCTCGTTTGGATTTTTCCCATTTCCTTCAATTTTTTCCCTCTTCGTTTGATTTTTTCCCTTTTCGTTACGTTTATTCCCTTTTTGTTCGGTTTTTTTCCCGTTTGGTTCCGTTTTTTTCTCTCTTCGTTCGGTTTTTTCCCTTTTTGTTCAATTTTTTCCCTCTTTTTCGGTTTTTTCCCTTTTCGTTATGGTTTTTTTTCCCTTTTCGTTCATGTTTTTCCCTCTCGTTTGGATTTTTCCCTCTTCGTTCTATTTTTTCCCTCTCGTTTGCATTTTTCCCTTTTCCTTCGCTTTTTTCCCTTTTCGTTCAATTTTTTCCCTCTTCGTTCTGTTTTTTCCCTTTTCGTTCAATTTTTTCCCTCTTCGTTCTGTTTTTTCGCTCTTCGTTTGGATTTTTCCCTTTTCGTTCGCTTTTTTCCCTCTTGCTTCCCTTTTCGTTTGTTTATTTCACTCTTCGTTAAGTTTTTTCCCTTTTCGTTGGGTTTTTTCCCTTTTCGTTCAATTTTATCCCTCTTGGTTTGATTTTTTCTCTCTTCGTTCGGTTTTTTCCCTTTTCGTTGTGTTTTCTCCCTCTTCGTTCGATTTTTTCCCTATTTTTTGATTTTTTTCCCTTTTCGTTACGTTTTTTCCCTGTCTTTTGGATTTCTCCCTTTTCGTTTGGTTTTTTACCTTTTCGTTGGGTTTTTTCCCTTTTCGTTCAATTTTTTCTGTCTCGTTTGGATTTTTCCCTCTTCGTTCGTTTTTTTCCCTTTTTGTTGGGTTTTTTCCCTCTTTCTTACGTTTTTCCCTTTTCGTTGGGTTTTTCCCTTTTCGTTCATATTTTTCCCTCTTCGTTTGGTTTTTTCAATTTTTCGTGGGGTTTTTTCCCTTTTCGTTTGGAATTTTCCCTCTTCTTTCGGTTTTTTCCCATTTCGTCGGGTTTTTTCCCTTTTCGTTTGGAATTTTCCCTCTTCTTTGGTTTTTTCGCTTTTCGTTAATCTTTTTTCCTCTCGTTTGGGTTTTTCCCTCTTCGTTTTTTCCCTCACGTTTGGTTTTTTCCCTTTTCGTTGGGTTTTTTCCCTTTTCGTTCAATTTTTTCCCTCTCGTTTGGATTTTTCCCTCTTCGTTCGGTTTTTTACCTTTTCGTTACGTTTATTCCCTTTTCGTTGGGGTTTTCCCTTTTTGTTCGGTGTTTTCCCGTTTCGTTCGGTTTTGTCCCTTTTTGTTCAATTTTTCCCTCTCTTTTGGTTTTTTCCCTTTTCGTTCGGTTTGTTCCCTTTTCGTTTGTTGTTGTTCCCTTTTCCCTTTTCGTTTGAATTTTTCCCTCTTCGTTCAATTTTTTCCCTTTTCGTTCAAATTTTTCCCTTTTCCTTCGCTTTTTTCCCTGTTCGTTCAATTTTTTCCCTCTTCGTTCTGTTTTTTCCCTTTTCGTTCAATTTTTTTCCTCTTCGTTCTGTTTTTTCCCTTTTCGTTATGGTTTTTACCCTCTTCGTTTGGATTTTTCCCTCTTTGTTTGGATTTTTCCCTTTTCGTTCGCTTTTTTCCCTCTTCCTTCCCTTTTCGTTCATTTTTTTCTTTCTCGTTTGGATTTTTCCTTTTTGTTATGTTTTTTCCGTTTTCGTTCAATTATTTCCCTGGTTTGGATTTTTCCCTTTTCGTTCGCTATTTTCCCTCTTAGTTTGGTTTTTTCCCTTTCTGTTCGCTTTTTTCGCTTTGCGTTAAATTTTTTCGCTCTCGTTTGGATTTTTCCCTCTTTATTCGTTTTTTCCCTCTTCCTTCGGTTTTTTCCCTCTTTGTTCGATTTTTTCCCTTTTCGTTATGTTTCTTCCCTTTTCGTTGGGTCTTTTCCCATTCGTTTGGATATTTCCCTTTTCGTTCGATTTCTTCCCTTTTCGTTGGGTTTTTTCCCTTTCCTTCGCTTTTTCCCTCTTCGTTCGCTTTTTTCCCTTTTCGTTCAATTTTTTCCCTCTTCGTTTGGTTTTTTCCCTCTTCGTTCGGTTTTTTACCTTTTCCTTGGGTTTTTTCCCTTTTCGTTCAATTTTTCCCTTTTCGTTACGTTTTTTCCCTTTTTCGTTGGGTTTTTTCCCTTTGCGTTTGGATTTTTCCCTCTTCGTTCGGTTTTTTCCCTTTTCGTTCATTTTTTCCCTCTCGTTTGGTTTTTTCCCTCTTCGGGCAGTTTTTTCCCTTTTCGTTGTGTTTTTCCCTTTTCGTTCAATTTGTTCCCTCTTCGTTCGATTTTTTCCCTATTTTTTGGGTTTTTTCCCCTTTTCGTTACGTTTTTCCCTCTCGTTTGGATTTTTCTCTTTTCGTTTGGTTTTTTCCCTCTTCGTTCGGTTTTTTACCTTTTCGTTGGGATTTTTCCCTTTTTCGTTCCATTTTTTCCCTCTTCGTTCGTTTTTTTCCCTCTTCGTTTTTTTTCCCTTTTTGTTGGGTTTTTTCCCTTTTCGTTCGCTTTTTCCCTCTTCGGTTTTTTCCCTTTTCGTTCTCATTTTTCCCTCCTCGTTTGGTTTTTCCCTTTTTCTTCGGGTTTTTTCCCTTTTCGTTTGGAATTTTCCCTCTTCGTTCGGTTTTTTCCCTTTTGGTTCAATTTTTTCCCTCTTTCGGTTTTTTCCCTTTTCGTTATGGTTTTTTCCCTCTTCGTTTGGATTTTTACCTCCCGTTTGGATTTTTCCCTTTTCGTTCAATTTTTTCCCTCTTCGTTCGGTTTTTTCCCTTTTCGTTGGGTTTTCTCCCTCTTCGTTTTATATTTTTCCTGTTTTTTGATTTTTTTCCCTTTTCGTTACGTTTTTTCCCTTTTCGTTTGGTTTTTTACCTTTTCGTTGGGTTTTTTCTCTTTTCGTTCAATTTTTTCCGTCTCGTTTGGATTTTTCCCTCTTCGTTCGTTTTTTTCCCTTTTCGTTACGTTTTTCCCCTTTTCGTTGGTTTTTTCCCCTCTTTCTTACGTTTTTCCCTTTTTGTTGGTTTTTATCCCTCTTTCTTACGTTTTTCCCTTGGGTTTTTTCCCTTTTCGTTTGGATTTTTCCCTTTTCGTTCGCTTTTTTCCCTCTTCGTTCGGTTTTTTCCCTTTTCCTTCAATTTCTTCCCTCTCATTTGGATTTTTGCCTTTTCGTTTCGTTTTTCCCTCTTCGTTCGGTTTTTTCCCTTTTCGTTACGTTTTTCCCCTTTTCGTTGGTTTTTTCGCCTCTTTCTTACGTTTTTCCCTTTTTGTTGGTCTTTATCCCTCTTTCTTACGTTTTTCCCTTTTTGTTGGTCTTTATCCCTCTTTCTTACGTTTTTCCCTTGGGTTTTTTCCCTTTTCGTTTGGATTTTTCCCTTTTCGTTCGCTTTTTTCCCTCTTCGTTCGGTTTTTTCCCTTTTCCTTCAATTTCTTCCCTCTCATTTGGATTTTTGCCTTTTCGTTTCGTTTTTCCCTCTTCGTTCGGTTTTTTCCCTTTTCGTTGGGGTTTTCCCTATTCGTTACGTTTTTTCCCTTTTCGTTGGGTTTTTTCCCTATTTGTTGGGTTTTTTCTCTTTTCGTTCAATTGGATTTTTTCCTTTTTCGTTCCGTTTTTTCCCTCTTCGTTCGGTTTGTTTCCTCTTCCTTCAATTTTTTCCCTTTTCGTTGGGTTTTTTCCCTCTTCGTTTGGATTTTTCACTTTACGTTCGCTTTTTTCCCTTACGTTCAATTTTTTCCCTCTGGTTTGTATTTTTCCCTCTCCCTTCGTTTTTTTTTCTTTTCGTTGGGTTTTTTTCCCTCGTCTTTCGGTTTTTCCCCTTTTCATTCGGTTTTTTTCCCCTTTTCGTTGTGTTTTTTCCCTTTTCGTTCAGTTTTTTCCCTCGTTTGGATTTTTCCCTCTTCGTTCGTTTTTTCCCTTTTCGTTACGTTTTTTCCCTTATCGTTGGGTTTTTTCCGTTTTCGTTTGGTTTTTCCCGTTTCGTTTGGTTTTTTATCTTCTCGTTTGGTATTTTCCCTTTTCGTTTGGTTTTTTCCTTTTTCGTTTGGTTTTTTCCTTTTTCGTTCGGGTTATTTCCCTCTTCGTTCGGTTTTTTCCATTTTCGTTTTGTTTTTTCCATTTTCGTTTGGTTTTTTCCCTTTTCGTTCCGTTTTTTCCCCTTTCGTTTGGTTTTTACCCTTTTCGTTCGGTTTTTTCCTTCTTCGGAATTTTCCCTCTTTGTTCGATTTTTTCCTCCTTCGTTGGGTTTTGTCCCGTTTTGTTTGGTTTTTTTTCCTTTTTGTTCGCTTTTTCCCTTTTCGTTTTATTTTTTACCGTTTCGTTTGATTTTTTTCCCTTTTCGTTCCGTTTTTTCCCTTTTCGTTCCATTCGACCACAGAGACAGCTTTTAGATTAATAAACCCGCAAAGTTTCCGAATCGCTAATGAGCTCGTCGGGCTCATATCAAGCAAGCGTCTAAGAATGTGTCCGTTTTCGTAAAAATGAAGAATCTGTAAAATCTTTAAAAATTTCAAGCGTCAACTCTTTAGTAGAAAGCTAATAAAAAATGTACGATTTCTGCAAAGTCAAGATGCAATCTTCAACAGAACTGCAGTGTCCCGGAACCTTTCTCCCCTCCTCTCACAGGACCGTAGTCAATACGAAATTTGACCGGGAACTCAACATCCATCCTAAAGCTCGCAATTTTAACTGCAATTTTTTCAGAGATACATTCGTGGATTTTGTTTGAACTTGGACGATTGGGCAAGACTATTGTGAAACCGTGACACCTAAAAGCTTCCACCAAACCGACGTCTTATCATGGAATATATGTTTTAACAGTTGCGGATATCATTTTTCAACTAATGTATGTTCATTTATTTCTCTTTTAGTTTGGTGCTTTTCTGTTTGATTACCGCTCATACAGCCATTGGAAATTTAGGTTGAAGTTTTGGATTTAATTTCAATTCAACAGCAATTTCAAGAATGAATTCAAAATACCATTACACTGCATGGACGGGGTCTAATTAACAATCAAGAAAGTGGATGTGCAAAAATTATGAAGCAGAAAATGATAATAAATTTACTAAATTAAAATGTATATAGTGAGAAGCAAGATTACGATAACATTTGACACATATCCGTAAATGTGTCTAAAATGTTTGGTTCATAGATAAAAAGCTATTTTAAGAGACGTTTCATCAATACATTCCCTATTATAAAATATAAGATGCATATGAAACTGTAAAAGATACCGTGTCTGGAAATAACAAACTAGGTCTAAATCCTTCAGATATTGCTTTATATTTGAATATAGATGTGGGTTTCAGAGTTAGAAACGCAGTCATGTTGCACGAAGTTCAGTGATTTAAAGCGGGTAAACCGAACACACATCATTACTAAGATGTATGTTTTCTTTGCTACACTGAAAGATATATTGTGACCGATCCTATAATGGTAGTTAACAACCTTAGGCTGTTTCATAATTTTCTTAATTCCTCTTATTATAAGCAATTGTCGGACTATAATTAAATGTCTTCATTATAAGTTTTTGTAAATATCTTACCTTGTTACTTAACTAATAATGAAACAGCGACCACGACGGCGCGGTGACCATGTTTTGACTTTCTTCCCTTTATATCCTTGTGATTTTAGTTTTAGTACGGCATTTATGTAGTTTTGAGTACTTAATATCTCAATTCAATGCTTAATATTAAGCGTTAATTTTAGTATTGCGTCTACAAATAGACATTACATCTGAAAACAATGTTAGGTCTTTATTTTTTTAGTTCCATTTATACCCCGCCTTTAACTACGTTGGTCTTATCGGCGGCCTTTCCTTTGTAACTTATTGCCTATTGGTGTTAACTCTTGTCGTTGAGTTTCTTGCACTTTGGTTTTTAATCATTAAATCACACACGCACATTCACACTCTCATGCTTCCAGACTCTAGGGAGAATAGGGATTAATCTTGGCTAGAGAAAAATTCCCACCCCCCCAGCCGGGAATCGAACCCGGCAGGTGCTCTACCGACTGAGCTACGGGGCCAGCAGCCTCTTTAGACTTGTTTGATACATATTCGTTGACTTTTGCGGCAATACATTGTTGTAACATTCAATGTTCTGCCGCATTCTCCGTAGTTAGTGTTTCGAAGTGAGTGTCATTCAAAATTCGCTAATTCGCTTTTACCATTTTGGATTGGTGCCCGTACGAGATTAGTCGTCGCATTTCATTAGTTACAGCACTTTAATGTTCATCATAAAGGTACAGTTAACGCCGTATTTTATTGACGTGTTATACAATGTCAGATAAAAAACACCTTTGTGTGTTTGTACGCAGCAATGTAACATTCATCGCTATTGAAATAGTTTCTTTCGTAGTGAAGCACAGAGTCGTGCTTCTGTTTCGTCGTTTCGCTTCCTATCCAGTGATTGAAACCTTTATCTGTGTCAGTAATGGAATCTTAGGAATCCGATTCTGCTCCATGGTCCACATTCCATCAGTCGCAAGCCCCCATCGCTCCTGTGTTTGTCCCGCATTGGTCAGACGAATGCCAACGTAAAACTTCTGATAATTCGACTACTTCTCTTTTGTTCTGTCTTCTTACTTTGGCTCTTTGTATTTCTCCTGTTGAAGGACCATAGTACTAACGGTGAGTGCAGATATACGTGGACTGGGCCACATTCATGTATTCTTTTGGTGGAAGTAACTTGTTCTATGCTTGACAGTATCAGCCCTACCATTTGCTGGTAAGTTGGAAGTATATGGCGACCCATTTTACTGGGTTAGCAATATGCATTGGAACCGTGATCTCGGCTATGTGTCCTTGATAAGTCAAAGTGATGGCTTAGTCATAAGGCTAGCTGGGAAATTGCTCCCGACAAATCACATTACATTTTAACATCGCAGAGGAAGAACATGCTCTTTAGACTGGATAATTCAGAGTACGTTAATTAAACTAATTTCTAAATTCTCACAATAAAGTGGTCATGTGTGATGTGTACACGCAATAGACTCGTAATATAGATAGATTTCAAGAGACATGCCTAGGCGTTAACATTTCAGGCCGAAATTCATTTAATATAGGGTAAATTTTGTAAAACGGTAAGTACATAAGATAAGAAGGCTGACGAGTTCTTAGATGGAATATGTCATTTTCTGAAACACTTCCCAAAATCGCTTGTGCTTCTTTCTCAGCAGAGATGGAAATTTCTATGGTCGTGTTCAAATGGCTTTCAAGTTACGAAATGAAAGCAATATAAAATTATTGTAGTACAAGAATTTAACCGGGTTAATCTTCGTATAGATTTTGTGAATTAAATCCATAATGGCGGAGATCTTGGCCAAAATCAGTTTCTATTTATGAGGAAACAAGCCATTACTTTCAAGAGTATGTTAATGCTCAAAACGTAGGTATGTTGTGCGTTGTTAGTGACGAGAGAATAATAATGTAATAATCGTCTTCAACGTTTTTATACTAAGGAAAATTAACTGATTGGATGCGTGATTTAACCTCTGCAAATATATTTTTGCGGGACCTAAAAAGAGAAATTACATAAGACAAACTACAAACTTTAGATTTACTGAAAGTGAGTCCATGAGCAAATATCTAACATTTCTCTGAAAGATCCTTATATGTAACTGTCCATTTTGTTAGCAGAGGCTGGAAATTGGAAAATAAGAGATTCAGTATTCCTTGCGTGACAAGAACGAGTGAAACTCTTTCATATTTTCTGTGTTTGTACAACGTAAGAGACCAATCCCAGTTAGGTGGTACCACAAACATTTTATCATTCGTCCATCGAAATCTCCGCTGACAGCAAAGTCCATCTCGCAGTTGGTGTGCATATTGTTCTCCGGTATTTTTTTTATTACATATTATTTATTTCCGCTTCAACTTTAAAGTCATATCGCGACTGCTTTAGAATACAGAGCATGATTACAATGAAAATACCATGTTTTAGGCAGTAATAGTACATAAAACATTAAATTCTCTAGATAGGTGTGTTACACATTGTTATAAACTTTAAAGTTCTTTGTTGTGCTGAATTTAGGGCATCTGGTGGGCTGTTGGGGATGTCATCTTTCTCTGTGTTGTTCATAGTGACGGCAGGCTGTGACGCGATGAACTGTGAGCTTGGATCTGCAGAGGTCGCATACAGGAGGAAGGTCACGGTTGAGGAGATGTTTGTGCATTATAGAAGTATGTCCAATACGTAGTCGAGTTAATACAACTTCGTCTTTGCTGTTGAAATTATAGTGTTGAAGTTTGGACTCGGAAATGTAGGCATCGTGTAACTTAATTCTAGATGTGGCTTTCCAGTTTGTCTCCATTGATTAATGCAAGTCTTTTTGGTGAAGTTGATGTCATGAGGGGGGTGTTTGGTGGCTTCTTTGGCTGCCTGATCAGCTGATTCATTTCCCAGAATTCAGACATGAGACGGAGTCCAGGCGAATGATTTAGTCCCATTACGGATTTACAACATAAATGAGGAATTAAATTCATTTTTGTAAATCTGTATTTTACTGTAGAAATGCATTTACGCGCGTCCTTAAAGTATGTTTCACTGATCCGCATCTTTTATACACAGTGTTATGCAATCTTGGACAATCATGCACCGTTAAGGGTATGTAGTACCAACATGTAATAAGCAATAGCTCATCAGGTGTTGAGCAGAATGTTGCCATATTTAGCATAAGCACACGTGTTGAACATTTAATAATCTACCTAATGTGACGTAAAATAAGATTTTGGTGGATTTCAGGAAATACGTAAATATAGACAGCAATCGTGTTTAATGTACAAATAATAATCGTATCAGTTATATCATCTTACCAATAACTACTGTACAAGCTTGTTCTGCTAAAATCGATACTTCTGGAAACTATCGCTAAACTACCGCAGCGTAAATGCGATATTAACAAACATATGTAGGTACTAATGTTACAATTTCTGTGTATCTGTCTAAATTATAAGCATATAAAGTTAAGTTTTACTAAGGAAACAATGTCTGCAAACGATTAATAATATAATGAAAATAAGGAGATAAAAACAATAACGATAAAGATAAACTTACACCGGCAAAGATAGTGTGTGTAATTATAATAGTGAACTATACGACGAAGATTAGCCTCGTGTAACCTTAAAGCCATTAAATAAATTAAAAAAATAACTTGTGACTGCGTCCTGAGGCAGCGCATTCTAGAGGCGAGCGGTGGGCACTGTCAAAGACAATGAATAAAGCGATGTAAAGTCATAGCTTCACAGCGGTGATATGGTTACGAGTCGAAAATATGTTAAAAGAAAAAAGACCAGAAAATAGTTAAGATGGAGAGTAGTACATAACTTCAACAGAGGCCTTAAGGAATGAATACCTCTTTAATCATTCAGATGGGAACAAGAGAGCATATTGAGGGATTGTCGTGCCTAAAGTTAACTTGCAGTTGGGCCGTTAAGCTAGAATTCAGAAGTATTAAAATAAAAATCGCAGTAACCAATAAGCAGGGTTCGTACCACAGTAAACGAGCATTACCTTAATCTTTTGACAACATAGAGTAACGGCCTTAACCACGGGGTTTCCTCAAGGAAATTATTGATATAAACGTTCTCTACAGTTTTGATTAAAATAACAATAGTATCCAAATAAATAAAATTTGTATACAGCTTAAAAACGCGAGTGTTTTGCTACCATTACTTAGGATTTTAAGATATTTGCACCAAGACTAAATCGCACTCCAGAAGTAAAGTCCTTATGTCTGGATATCGTTAAATCGTTAATGTAAGTATTGGTGTAAATTGTTCCTGTAAATGTAATAGTTATGTATGGTTCAACGTAGAAACTTCTTGATGTGCAGTGTAAACAGTAAAGATCCCAAAGCGTTGCCCCGAGGAACTGCATTTAGAACTGTCACCGGGTTACTAATTTACAATAGATTAAAATGTATTGACGTATTTTCTACAACTCCGTGAATATAAAATTTCAGCTTCATATATTCAGCAGTTCGTAAGTTGTACGCAAACATGCTGTCTGACAGTTCGATAATAATAGATACTCTGCAGCGAGCACGTCTAAAATTGCCACGTTCGCTATCTCAGTCGGCAAGGGCCTAAAAACGTAAATGGATGCCTAAAATGGATGCCGGCTGTACCATATTCTTAGCCATTTTAATATTGTATTTTCGTTGATGAGCTTCAGCGATCAGCTGGATAAATTGAGCAGGGTTAAAAGCAAATATGTTATCTGCTAGAAAACATGATACCGCTCAGTGGTGATGACAATAATGCCTACTGATCTTGGGGGGGGGGGGTGCGCTCCCCCCGAAAAAAGTTGTGCAACTGCATTTGAGTCTTTCTGCGTCTGTGCATGAGACGGTATCTATCCGCAACTCATAAATTTGTCATATTATATTGTGACATTTGGTTAGGGTAATATTTGTTTGTTTATTGGTTGGTTGGGAAATGTATGTACTAGTGTGTGGATTGGTAACAGAGATCGTATGATGTCAGAATAGTGGTGGGGGAAACCGGTTCGTTAGAAGGCAGCGTCAGTTGCTTCTCTCTCTTGCAAGGGAGCACTCTTGTTGCATGGCCACAACATGATCGACGCGTCGCCGATGACAAACAGGTAACATTTTGTATCTATTAATATCCAATACATCTATATCAATCTTGGATTCTGGAATGTGATTCTCAGTAGCTATTTGATCCTTCTTCCCTCCCATACAATGCTTTAGGAATCTTTAGGTGTATTTAGGATTTTGTTGAGCTCGCCCCGTCGGACCTCGTGTAGTTTATGATGCCTTAAATACCGGTACCTATCGCTCTACCCCCCCCCGTGTTTTTAGCTAAAATATGTAAAGAGGTTACGACATTATAAGATGTTTCAGAATTCGACCCATTAACTTTAAGGGATTACAGGGGAGGGGTGTAGGCGTAACAATTGGAGATAGGACTCGTATGGTCCCGGAGAGCATGATTTTTGTGGGATGAACCAAAAGTAGTAGGTCCTCAATATCTGCAAGCATTTGCTGCACTAAATGTACATGTGTGGCTCAATGGTGAAGTTGCGAGTTTTCAAGCCAGCGACACCAGATTCCAAGTTCAAGCCCAGCAGATTGTTTCTCTCTCTCTCTCTCTCTCTCTCTCTCTCTCTCTCTCTCTCTCTCTCTCTTTGTTTATTTTCTTTCCTTTCTTCAAACTGTTGATTGTGAAGGATATGGAATACGGCACTGCTCCATTTGTTATCACCGCTGCTGTTAAATGCAATCAAGCAAATCAAACGAATGAATTTTGAACAGGAATGCACAACATAAGATCTGTAATGTGTCTTAACGTGCAATGATATGTAATCAGAATTATTTATGGAGACGACTTTAAAAATGGCATTACCATGATCCTGTGCTTATACATTATTGTGCTTACGAATTAAAAGAAGCGCTGTTAGTTCTGGATAAGAAATAACTAGTGTACAAACCGAATCAGTCGCATTTCTGCTTAAGGTTTATTTATTCACCTCCAGGAACCGTAGAAAAGCGTATTTCTTCACGAATACGGAAACGGCTAACAATGAGCATTCGCATTTGTGAACTCTGATTTTTCCGAAATATTTTCCTTTTGGGAAGCATTAGTGAAGCACGAGATAGCACTGCTATACATTTGTATTTATACCTATGGAAGCGACGTTTGCCACCTGCATGGATAGATCATTCCGCAACATGGTTGAATATCCTGAAATAATGCTGTGCTCGGTTCCCTCTGTAAAATAAATTCTGTTTTGTTTCTTGTGTTTAAGATGAGAGGTGCATGCATACGCGAATAGCAATGTTAATTTTAATTTCTGAATAATCCACAAGAAGAAAACATTTAGCTTTGGTGTAATAAAGTCATTTCTACAAAGGGTTTATTATACACAAGCTCAAACTGATTTCTGACAAACGGCATTGCTACCTGGCTAAGGGAAATATTGAAAGTGTTGTCCTTCATCGAAAAAAATCATATAAGCTAGTTAAGGACATTATGGAATTCCTCATCATTTTAACTTTCTTTATGAGGTTATTCTCTCCAGTGGAAGTAGAAGTTTATATCTTATTAAAAAGTTACTTCCCCAGTAGAACCGTCAGTTTTTGTGTACAACATTTACATGCCAATGTGCTTCTTCTCTTCAACAATGAATTGATGTTTACTGTATGTTTTGTGTGCAAGTCATTTTTCACAAGATTATTAATACATCGGTCATGGTTTTAGTAGATTACTCTTCCTGGTTGACAGTCGACCTTCAGACTGAATCAAAATAGGTTTTAATAAATTACTTAATTAGTTGTTTTCCAGAACAAATGTCGCTAAATTCCTTTTCCGTTCAAGTGTCACAAACTCGTTTTCTTCTGATGCGTGCCTCAATAAGACGGTTGCAAGTCACATTATTTAATGAAGGTGGTTGGGTGTGTTTGCCTAGCAAGTTTGAGCTAATATTTACAGATCATATAACTAAATATCCACGTTCATTGAATTTCGCATACATAAATCGAAGGGGGTCACGAGTGTGACAGTGCTATGAGGAATTTGGGCGGTGAAAGGCATAATGCATTATTTATGTGTTACAGAAATTCTGCAATCCAATAGGCATTGTGTACCCGGAGAGTGCACAGACAGCAGAGCACTGAAACGGACATTATCCATATACCATAACATATCTGGGTGTTTCGGGTTTTTATTTTGCATTTCAGATTAAATCTCTTACTCATAAAACTTGTGATTTTATCCAGTTTTTTCAACTGTCACTTCTCTAAGTTCTCAATGTCACGTTGTTTTTATCAGTTCAACTTTCACCGAGATTTCATTTAGTTCCATTGTCACTTCACTAAGGTGAACTAGCTCAATTCCTCGTCACTTCATTCCTTTGTGAGGAACCTCTTCTTCTGGATGGTTCGTTCTCTGGGTGTTGAACATAAGACCTTCACAAACTCTCGCTCCGCAGCAGGTCACAGCAGTGGCCAAAAACTCGTTCGGAGAACCGACCCATCGTCCCACTGGATACTCGCCCGCCAATTCGTCTTAAGCATATAGGCAATGGATTCTTTCTTAGAACATTCTAGAACTATCTCAACACACGTTCTGGAGTAGGGGGAAAGAAACTTGCAGAAGCTTGTGGTTATCTGCTGATGGCGCTCCCTGTGTTTAAGCGGAGCGCTAATTATCGTTGCATATCCGAGTGTCTGGCGCCGATCTCCCGATAACCTTGGGCCGTAGCCGCTGCGTCACAATATTTAAATTCATATTTGCACATCCGGTTAGATAAAATTAAAAACCTTACATTTTTCGTACTGTTTTCGATTTGGAAACAAAATTGTCAGTTGTAAGGGGAACGCCCACCTCGCGTCGAATATACACAAATTATATAATAGAAAAAGATTAGAGATAATAACTGTTATAATAAAATATATAAAACTAAGAAATAAGGATAGTATAATAGAGAGGGTAATTAAGAATAATGGAGTAGGAGAAAACAGATATGGATAATAAGTATGCAAGTAATATATTATGTATCCAGCAGAACTGAATAATGTTAGGATGCTGGCTAATAGGGAGAGGTAATTACCAAACGGGCCACCCACAGATAACTGGAGAAAAACTCCATCACGGGAGTAGGCTAAATAAGTGACCAAAGAGAACAGGGGTGAGAAGAAATTCTAACTGGAGCGAGTGAAGTAGGTAATATTACAAAATGACAGATAACTCGGAATTCCCAAAGTAGTAAAGTTTAGCCAGAGAAAAATACACGAACTTTTTTATGTTCCCAAGAAACCAAATACAGTATTACGTGGCAAAACATATTAACTATATATTGCAGCGGGAAAATTAGAGCCGTCTGGTGGAGTATACAATGTGGACAATTCCGAGAACATTTCTCCTAATTCTGATCTTCAAGAGAACTATTTCACGTCGATCTGCGGCGTACGGGAGAAGTGCTTGAACTCAGATGTATATTCAACTAGATAGTGACAAGGTGGCGGCAGTTAATGGAAACTAATGTATAATTCGGGGAATTGAAACGGACCGGATACATAGCTGTTTAGCAGCTTCGTTATTTTTTTTTGGTAATAAATCCAGACAAGCATTAATACGCATTTACATTTATTACTCGACCCGAGATAAGAGGAACTAGGTAAATGTAGGTAATTTAGGACAAGAAGAAGAAAAGAAGAAGAAGAAAGCAACTAACTTCGACCCGGACTTCAGTCGACATCACCCGTTACCACTAAGCTGTCTGTGACAAATTAGCTCAGAAAGTATATTCCGTTCTTCTGTAAAATTTCATGTAGGGTTGAATGTAATAAATAAGTGAATAAGCTAAAGCAAAATATTAACAATAAAGAAACAGATTTTGCTTAATAAATGTGCGTATTAATACCGTAAGTATAAATTAAATACAAACCATTCTACATGTGTACATCTTAAACAATCGTATTTCCTCTCTCGTGAATAATGTGGTGAACGCTATGGCATGAACGGTACGGACTTCACTTGCTCGCTCCGCTGTTCACGTATGCTTTACCGGTGGTCTCGGTTTGTAAGCATACCGAGGTAATTGAGACGTTACGGCTCCCAATTCTGTAGTTAGTACATAATTTAGAAAACAGACGTTTAGCAGCTGTTGCCACCTGTAGCAATTTATTTGTACCATCATGAACACAGTTATTTCAGATGTTTATGCTGCACCAAACGCGCCAGTCTTTAAATACACTGCCGTTTGTGAAAATTGCAACATCAAGAAAGAATTTCCCGAACAACTCCAAACTTGGTGGAAGTGTAGAAGATTGTGCAAGCAATAAGTGATAGGTTTGCAGCGAGATGGAGTACACGTAGGCCGAGCAGAGAACTCTTGTGTCGGTCCGACAAGGTCAGTGTTGCGCCCAGTGTAGTCAATGCAGAGCTGTCAAACAAGGTGGAAACAATAAAATAGGTGCCAGTATGACTCGTCGACGTCAAAGGGAACCATATCGGCATGTGAGCGAGTTCGAACGGGGCAGAATGATCAGTCTCCGGGAAGCGGGTTTGTCATACCGTGACATTTCGGCTCGTACAGGGCATGCTGGTACGACAGTGATGCGTGCGTGGAAGCAGTGATAGATGAAGGTCGTACGCAGCGAAGAGCGGGTACTGGACCACGGAACATGACCACAGCACGGGACGACCGTCATCTTGGCTGCATGGCCATAACGGATCCAGCTACATCCACAGTGTTGGCTCGACGCTGGAGGACTGCAACCAGTGTGAACTTGTGTGCATCAACGGTTCGTCGCCGTCAGCTGCAGGTTGGTCTGGTTGCATGCATGCCATTACATTGGCTTCCATTATCCAGAAACCACAAGCTCCTCCGACTGCAATAGACACGTGAACACCGTCACTGGGGTGCTAAATGGCAAATGTAGTCTTTTCGGACGAGTCCCGCTTCAACGTGTCCTACAGTGATGGCCACATACGTGTCCGGCGGTACCGTGGTGAGTGCAACTGGAGAGCTGTATTGTTGAGCGGCATAGCGTACAAACACCAGGTATGGTGGTTTGGGGCGCCATTGGATACAACAACCGATCTCGCCTCCTACGACTTGAGGGCTTTTTGAACAGCAAGCGGTACCTAACGATGGTTGTAGAGCCTGATGCTTCAGGCATCTCCACAGGCCACATTTCAACAGGACAATGCCCGGCCACATATTGCGAGGAATGTACAAGCCTTCGAAGAGCGACGGGTACCATTGCTTCCCTGGACATGTCGCCTTACATGTCGCTCATCGAACATGCCTGGAATATGGTTGGTCGGCACCTGGTGACTCACGGTCCTCCGGTAACCAGTGTCACGGATTTGTGGGCTCGAATACAAACTCTGTGGAGGGAAATTCCTCAGGAACTTATTCAAAACCTTTTTGATTCAATGTCACGGCGTATAGCAACTCTAATTGTAGCGCATGGAGCCACACAAATACTGAATATTGGAGCTCAACGGTCATGTATAAATTGAAATGTTTATAATTTGTTACTTGTCATGTACCTAACCTGTGGTATTAAATTGATTGAATTCATGCGTTTCCTTCTTGGTGTTTCAATTTTCACAAACGGCAGTGTAGTTAACCATGCGATACTTATATTTATACTACTACACAACATACTAGCGAAAATATGGCTACAATGGCAGGCTATTCTAATCATTTGTATTCATATATTAAACGTTTTTAACAGCAGTGACCTAGAAGGAAATTGTTTATTTAATGGTGACTGTAAATGTTTTTATACCAGTATGCCTATGAAATATACCTAACACATGGAGCTAATTTTAGTCAAAACTTCGTTTTAAGTTCACTGTAGCTCCAAGCTACTACAGCGGTGTCTGGCTTGATGCTCTCTCATGGTTTATTTTAACATAATTTGTAACTTCATCACTTGCAGAGGATTAGCTTCATCTGAGTTTGGAAACAGGTGTAACAGAATACATCAAAAGACTATCCCTTCTATTACGTACGGTTTTCTATGATAGGCTTATTTACAAAAGCCGATTCGAGATTCACACATTCGTGGAAGGCAATACTGTTATTTCCATTCTGGTTTCAGGTTAAATTTGCTGCAGGTGAGCGTAACGTAAATATGTTCTTCAGTTTTGCAAGCTAAACACAAAAAAGCATTAATTTGCTAATGTCCATAATTTTAAGACATTCTGCAGCTAAGAATAAGTCTCCCTAGGGGCTCACCTTATGTGAGTACGGGTTTGGCGTACCCGGGGTGCCCGAGCCTCTCATCGCCATCATCATCCCTCCACCCTCGTCTGTTCGAGGTGGGTTCGTCCTCGTGACCGGGGGACTCAAGCTAAGCCCTCGTGCGTTCTTTGCATTTCGTTCCATGCCGCCCCTCGCTATCGTTTCTTTCTTGTCTAGTCTCTTTCCGAACATTTCGCACCACAACCATTCACACATCTCTTTTTCTTCCTCGCCGGCCTACCTTGCGTGCGAAACGCCCACACACTTTTGGTTTATATTCCGATTTTCTTTATTTTAATCCTCCGTGGACACAGCCTGACGGATACCCTCATACTGGGTGCGCAGCTGGCAGAGTGGGTAATGGCGTCATCCCCACCACCCGGGGTCGTCACGTAAGGCCTGTGTTCGTATCCGCTGTTCAACTGCAGTCCCGCGGGGGGCGGGGCTCTTGCATGAGCTGCTGACTTTCGACGGCCATCGGGTCCCTCTGTCTATGTCCTGGGAAGTATGACCCTGGGGCGAGACTGGTATAGATAGGCCACTCATCCAAGCCGGGGTAACGCCCGGGAATTCAGACCCCGTGGTCGGAGACGGTTGCAATGGTGGAGGATTTCTTTCGCTATGGAGCCCTCTTTCTCCATTCCTAATAACAAGCGCGGAAAAGTCTTAGTAACAGAAGTAGCACCACCGTCATCTGGTTGTTACATGGTAATTAGCCGAACATATGATGGCCAATCTTTTGAGAATGTGAACCGTTTTATTCTTCAAAAGGGGAGTGACGTTATTGCTGGTTCTGTTCATTCCTGCACCCGACTTCGGAATGGTTCTTTGTTAGTTTAGAGCAAGTCCGAACAACAAAGTAAGTCATTATTACGCGCCACAATTCTCCCATCCGTGTTGAGAAGCACCGCACGTTAATTCCTGTCGAGGCGTCCTCACCACTCACAGCCTCGACGGAATGTCGGACGATGAACTGGTCGAATGTCTTTCCGACCAAAAGGTAACAGCGGTTCATCGAGTGTAGGCTAAACGCGACGGAGTGTTGGTACCAACTCGTACGCTGTTTTTCACGTTCGATGTCGATCTGCCCACGAGTATTTCTGCAGGGTACGAACGTATTGCGGCGAGGCCCTATATTCCTATACTCTGCGTTGTTTTAAATGCCAACGTTTTGGTCATACGCAAGTCTCTTGTAAGAGTGCCGTATCCATCTGTGCCTGATGTAGCCAGCCGTCACACGATGGTACCTGTTAATCAGCCGCCGTCTGCGTTAATTGCAAAGGGTCTCATTCTTCGTCATTTGCCGACCGTCCGCGGTACTTGGACGAGAAGGCGATCCAGGAGATCCGGGTAAAAGAGAAACACTCCTCCGAAGCCCGGAGCGTTACTATGCGCGCCAACCTTTGCTCCTGCGATCGGGAACATTCAGGTCTGTTGTTGCCTTGCCAGTACCCCGGATGGATGTCGAGACTCAGACCTGGACCATGACTGCATTGACCGCAACTACCATCCGGCCGTCTATTTCTGGCACAGTTATCAAGCCATCTAAAGCTGTTCCTAAGGTACTAAAGTCACAAGGCACTGAAAAGAAATCAAAGCAGAAACTTCGTAGGGGAAGATTTTCTTAAAGACTTGCGCGCGGTAAGAAACGTTCACCTTCTCCTTCTCGAAGGTCGCAGTCCCAGGATGCTCCTGGGACAAGCCACGCTCAGCGGCACCGTTCACCCATTGTCACCCAGAACCGATTCTCGGCGCTTGAATCGGTTTCTGGCACTGAACGCGGGGGTCCTCCCTTCGAGGAGCCTATGGAGTCTGACCAACTCCATACTAAAAGCCCGAGCCCCAAGGTTAAGCAAAAGGTTATTTTGAGCCGCCCTTCTAAGTAGAGAGTTTATCCCTTTTATTCAGGGCTATCCTGACCTGGAATTTCCGTGGTGTAGAATCGCATACGGCGGAACTCAACTTTTATTGCGTTCCCTTTCACCTATGGTCGTGTGTTTGCAGGAGACCAAGCTTCGCCCTTACGATCCGTTTACCCTCCGTGGGTATACTTCGGTTCGCTACGATCTTGCACCGGATGAGGGTTCTGCTGCTCACGGAGGTATCATGTTATTAGTGCGTAACGGCATTCATTTTCAGCTTCTCACACATACGTCCGAGATGCAAGCTGTTACCGTTAGGATTCAATTACCCGGCTTTTTCTTTTCTCTTTGCTCCGTCTATTCACCTCCATCGTCTCTCCTCGCTAACGCGGACGCTCGAGATCTCTTGTCCGCTCTCCCAACACCATTTCCTCTGTTGGGAGATTTTAATGCCCATCATCCCCTGTGGGGTTCGCCTAGGGCTTGTGCGAGGGGAATTCTTCTTTCCGACATTTTTTATCAGTTCAGCCTCTCCAACCTTAATAAGGTGAGCCTACTTTTCTTTCTGATTCTTCTGGTACGTTTTCTCACTTGGACCTTGCCGTTTGCTCCACCAAGCTTGCTTGTCGTCTGCAGTGGAACGTCGTCGTTGACACCTACTCTAGCGATCATTACCCCTGCGTCGTTTCTCTTTTGTCTTATCACGTCCAGCCTTCCGGAGCACCTACCTGACAATTCCTTAAAGCCGAATGGGGATTGTATTCCAGCCTCGTGTCTTTTCTGTACCAGCCCTTCACTGACGTTAACCAAATAGTGCAGCACCTTACGTCTACGATCCTATCTGCCGCCGAACGCAAAATTCCCTGTTCGTCCTCCCAGCTTCGGCGTCTTCCTGTTCCGTGGTGGACCGAGGACTGTCGGGACGCCTTTCGTGTCCGTATAGCTGCACTCAGGGTGTTTCGGCGACACCCTACACTTGATAATTTGGTTACGTTTATACAATCGTGCGCCAAGGCTCGTCGCATTATTCAGGAAAGCAAGAGGCATCTTGGACTCGTTTTGTCGAGTATTTTAATCGCTTCACGCCTTCCTCTGTTGTTTGGGATAAATTTCGTCGCTTCTCCGGTAAAGTGTCGCATTGTACTGCGTCTGGCCTTCAGGTTCCCAATGCCTCCATAGTGGGTCCGGCTGCCATTGCTAACGCTTTTGGTGCTGCCTTTGAGGCGGTTTCCAGTTCTGACCATTATTCCGCCGTCTTTCGCACTCTCAAAGACCGGCTGGATTCCGAGACCTATAGTTTTCGCTCTGCTAATCAGGAGTGTTATAATGAACTTTTCACAATGAGGAAGCTGGAGCACGCCCTCCTTTTATCTAGGCACTCCGCTCCTGGGCCGGACGGCATTCATGTCCTGATGTTAAAGAACCTTTCAGCCGGCAGTAAAGTCTTTCTCTTACAGGTCTACAACCGTATTTTGCAAGACGGCCTTTTCCCTTCCGTTTGGCGCGAAGCCAGCATTGTCCATTTACTTAAGCCTGGAAGGGATCGCCAACATCCATTGAATCTTATATTGTGCCTCCTCATACCGCACTACTTTTGGGAAGAAATGGAGCCAGAATAAAAAAATTAATGCAAATTCAAAGAGGATTCACACCTCGTAACTCCCGTGTCCACCATACGTCTACAACACACTAGAACCATGGCATTCTCGTTCTTCTCGTCGGGAAGAGGTAATTTTAGCTTGTTTACGAATCGGACATTGCCTTTTTAGTCATAGACACCTGCTCAGTGGTGACCTACACCACTCTGTGAGCAGTGTGATGCGCCCTTAACGGTGCGTCACGTTTTAACAGTGTGTCAAGTTTTCGCTCCATTGCGCGTTCGTGTGGGTCTGCCTGTTGGCATAGCCAACGTTTTGGCAGACGACGCGTATGCTGTAGAATGTCTTTTACGTTTTATAAGTGACAGTGGTTTTAATCGGCGCATTTGATGCGCTGAGCGTCTTGTAGCTTGGTGATTTTTATTGTCTGTTTTAATGTGGGGCTTTTCCCCCCGGCGGACATATGGCGCTCATGTCTCTTGCGTTCTACAGTTCTTGACACGTCGTTTTACTCTTTTCTTGTTTTTTTTACCGTAGTTTTAGTGTGGTGTAATTTAGAATTTACTGTCTTGTTTTTAGTGTTTTAGACTAAGCGGGTTTGTGTCCCGTATTTTAGTTTTGGATTTTAAATGGTATACTTTGTAAGGGCGCTGATGACAGCTGTTTAGCGCCCTTAAGCCCCATCACATCAGCATCATCATGAGAAGAATAAAGAGGGTTTCGCTGGCTATTCACAGAAAGTTCAAAATATACTTTGCATTAATGAAGCAAAGATTTCAAATGTGGCATTTTCATCAAAAGTATTGTAACTTTTTTTAAGAAATTAAAAATAAAGGAATTACGATGCGATGTGTAGTATTAATCACTCCCTTCAAGGAAGGGAGGGTATTACCACTGTGTGGTTCGTATGCTAAGTTTTGGAAACACACGCCTTCAATGTGATACTTGCAAACTGTTGACACTAGGGAAAGTTGTGATTTATATAAAACAAAAATGCTAAAGACTTCAGGAATTAAGTAGGATAATAAAAATGTAGATCCGATATTCTGTAGACACAGAATGTTGAGTAAATCATACCTTAATCGCTTCGTCTTTGAATTAAGAGCTCCACCAAAAGTGAACTTATTTTTGTGCTCAGCTTGTGTTGAAAGACTTTATGGTTATCTTGCATAACATAGAAGCAGCTGATATATCGGTGAAATAAAAATACGCATGTCGCAAACAACCTATGTAAAAAAACTTTTGAAGAGTTTTGAAATTGTCAAGTTTTAAGTTTCGGATTGACCTGACTTAAATTTATAACGTCAAGGAGAATTGCAGTCTTTTCCCCAAAGAACAAAATCGTCCATATTATCAGAAGTAAAAGACATAGGCGGCATATTAAACAACTATGCAACTAAGGTCATTTGTATTACGACAAGCAGTTACTAATTGGCAGCAAAGATTCTACAGAATATCACCGTTATATGATCTTGCGATTAAAACGATGTAAAAGAAAATTAAAAACAGGTATGTGTAGGTAACGACAAATTGTACAGTCTATTGTGATTAACGCAAATGCGTCAATTGAGCAAGATGACTCGAGAAACCTGTGTAGCTGACATTCGGGAGGCCGCAATCTTGACGGATTATTTCTGGTTCCCTCAGTAGTGAGGTAAATACCGGATTGGATATTCACGGAACAAAAGAAATAGAAATAAAAATAGATAGTACAGGAAGGCGTCTACTCAACTAAGCCTATCTGTCAATGTTATCGAAGCAGATAAAACATAAAGACGACTGTGCAATAAGGCCATCTGCTCAGCATCACAATGATTAGGTGTACTCTAAAAAAACAACCACCAGAATTTCCAAGATCCCAAAGTCCACATTCTACCAAAATTCAATAGCAACAAAATAGATTAGTGTGCCCATAAAGCCATCTGTCTCCATACACTGACTCGAGTGAACCAGGAAACCTAATAATAACCGTCGCGATTTGGCGTAGAGGTTAAAAGATGATTATGTTCATGTTAAACATCCTTTCGAAAATCTAAATGGCACATCTCCCAACTATTTCAACCAGTTTATGAATTACATATAAATGGTCTTCGTCGCAAAACATATCTGTAAACAGTTTTAAAAATGGGAACGAAGAGAATAAAAATTGAGACTAATAAAGAAACAAATGGCATATAGCATGGCATTGAATGAGAATTTGTGCACGCAAGAGTCTGGAAGTGGAGCAGATATCACTATCCTTACGGAAACAAGTTATTTCGCTTCAGTGGAGGAGCGAGCAGCTCTTCGATCCCTTTGCATTCTTGGCGCATCAGACATATGTGAAGCAAAGACGTTAATCAGGCTGGGCACCGTTGTCATCTTTGAGAGTTGCTTCCTAGCAAGAACGGTGGCAGTTGAGGTACTAATTAGTTCTACCAAAGCTCTTGAACTCTCATCAAAGTTCCTCTTAGATGTATACTTATTAATTTCTACAGCGTTAGGTTTCACGTCAGGACTTAGAAATGCACTGCGACGTGGTCCAAGTTAGCGGTTTTGTCCTTAATGCTCATGGAATTATTTGAAAACCATATGCAAAACGTGCTATGTACATGCAGTTTCGTAAATTGTGTTTGTAACTCTCTGATGATGTAGTTCTGTTTCCAAAACAAGCCATACTGCTTGAAAAGGTTTGGGAAAACCCTTATGTTGCAATGCATGGATCTTTAAGTCTCCAAATATGTTAAATTCAAAGATCGTAGTATAGTATTTGCAAAACTTGCTCTAATTTAATTAAGATGCCTTTCTTTGACTTAGAGTAAGGTTGCATTATTGTAACGGTTACAGAAGAATAGAATATAACTAGTTACAGTTGAAAGTTGCATGGTAAAAAGAGAGAGTATTATTCATTTTACTATGTAATTTCCAATAGGTTTCTATTCAAAGTCAAATTTATGGGTTTGGAATTCGGAAAGAGAGAACATACCTCACCGTTTTGTAATGCATCCGTTTCTGTCTGCTTTGATAAAACTACTTAACGAACCGTTGTGGAACTAGTGGATTGCCCTTCAAATGTCACATTGGGAAGTCCCAGCAGACTGTTAATGTAATTTTGTTTAGAATATGGTAGGTAACTGTCCTAAAATTCACTGTCCCAGCTCTTCTCTTCTATATTTGTGATGGAACTGCTCAGTACTTCGTCAATCTATTTTTCTCCCTGGAAAGCTCTTGTACTTGGGAGACTGTAAGTCGCCATTGGGGTATATCTCAACATGAATTTGAGATCGCCTTGTGGTTTACCGGGAAAAACTGAGCGTCAGTTTGGGAATTAAATGTATCGGCATGTTGCCATGGTAGCTTAGTTGATTAGAGCAACAGCAAGGAAAGCTGAAGAACCGTTGTTCACATCCCGGCTGTGGCATTGAATATTTCAGTCTGATTCTACTTTTCCAACTATTTGTTGATTTTTCACATTTTTACAAGCACAGTAACAGTTTTCGGAAATACTGTTTTGCGAAAACACAGTATCTGTGTTCTGAAAGTCACACATGTTTCGTCACATTTTTCATTTGGGCCCATATTAGTTTTAACACATTCCATGTCGCAATCACGTCATAGCATTTTGAATGTATTTACTTCCAAGGCTGTTTTGTTTCGCACCATGAATTACCACGGTTAAACAAAAATTGCCCAGCAAATGAAAATTGAAAATAAATAAATAAATTTGTTCCTTCACGAATAAAAATTATTTTATAAAACTTCGATATTATGTGTCATTCTCTTCAACGTGTTTTTTGAATTCAACTTAATATGTTTATAGATTATATTTCATGTTGTTCATTTTTTCGTTAGTTGACCAAAATATTAGTAATGTTTCTGGCATTCTTTTCAACTTAAATTCACTAGCTTTTACATCATTTCACTAATTCAAAACGAATTTTTTCGCCAGTACAAAAAAAATTACTTAAAAAAGTTGCTCTCTGTCACTCGTCCAAGTCTGCCAGTAAATCAGAAGTTCATCTTCTCTAAGAAAATGAGTATTATGAATGAAGCAATTTATACTGCATATCTGAATAACCTTAGTTTTGAGTAAACGCCATTATAATATATACTCATACTGAAAGTCATCGTAGATGCAGAATGCATTTAATAGTCACCATTGCCGTTTCCGAGCTCTGAAATAAATGCTCCTGTGCAACAAGTGAATATGATCTATTCACCGGGCTTATAAAAATCTGAAAGTAAAAGTTCAGAAAGATTAATGATTTTCTTGATCATATTGATCAAATTGTTTTAGTCCACATAAGAGTTGAATTGTGATGAAGACAATTGAAGCTGTAATATCACACCTGGGAGCTGTGTTAGGCAGTGACAAATCAATTTCATCTCCCTCTCCTCCTCTGTCTCTCATAACATTACATTCTTGCTCAGGTTGTATTGATCGTCAAATGCCGCGAAACCGTGCGTCAGGCATAATAGGAGTAGCAAGGCTTTATTGTCAAAGTTCCTTTGGGATTAGAACGTTCTCAATATAGTCGGCCAAATATGTCCTGTGCTGTATCACAATGTTTTTTCTTCTTTCTTTGGAGCATTCAGAGACACACATGCTGGGTTACCATTATCCATTTTTGTTGACAATGTATTAAAACAATGTAGAAATCCTTATTTTAAACAATTGAAATCCTAGGGAAATAAAGGACTTACAAACGTTGGCGTGGAGCGTTGAAGGCAACTGCTGCTTTTGGATTGATCAATTCGAAATGTTGTTCCATTATGAGAATTTAAGGATACATACGAGAAGATTGATTTTATATGTCCATTCTTCAACAAAATATTCTTAAAATGCTTATTATACGAGGGGTGATCAGAAACTGTTACATGATCGATGTTCCTGGAGTTTCGTCCGTTATAGAGAATTTAGTATTGTGCTGTAATTCTAATACGTTAGGTTGGAAATCTGTGCAGAGTTTCAGCCACCTGCCACCTACAGCGCTAGTTGTAGTTAAACACAAATGTGGACTGTTTGGGAAAAATAGTCTCAGGAAGAAATCCTCTCCGTTGTTAGATTTCTGTGGGCGAAACATGTAACCGCGGCTGAAATTCACCGGCAGCTGTTAGAGGTTTGCGGAGAGACACTAATGTTTCGTCAGCATGTCGCAGAATGACGTCGAAAGTTTGCGGCCGGTAGAGAAAAGGTCATCGACGAGGATCGCAGTGGCCGGCCCAGCACATCAACGGGAGGATCACGTTAAGGCATATGACGGTAGAATTGGGAATGTCGTTCGGAAGCGTTTGTCACATTGTTCACGATATTCTGCAGTACCGGAAAGTTTGTTCCCGATGGGTTCCACGAAATCTGTTCACCAATACAAAGAGAAGCGCATGGGAGCAAGTATGCAAATTTTACAACGGTTCTCCACAGAAGGGAACAGTTTTTTCACCACATTGTCACGGGTGACGAAACATGATCCACCAGTACACCCCTAGCAGTAAGCGGTCGTCAGTGGAGTGGAAACACCCCTCCTTTCCAAAGACAAAGAAGTTGGAAGTGACGCCATCTGCCGGGAAGGTGATGGCACAGTGTTTTGGGACAGGGCGGGTTGTCATATTCGTGGAGTTTGGGAAAGAGGACACACAGTGACCGCTGGGCGATGCTGCGAGACCTTGACACGATTGCGCGATGCAATCAGGAGGAAACGGCCAGGATTTCTCACCGAGGACGTTATCTTCCTTTATGGCAACAGGCGACCCCATGAACCCAGAAGACCATCACGCTGTAACAGTTTCGCTGCGACATCATCGGCCATCCACCCTATAGCCCGGACCTCGCTCCAAGCGACTTTCACTTTTTTCTTTGAAGGAGCTAGAAGCCCAACGATTCGCTTCAAACGAGGAGGTGAAACACTTCGCGACAACGTGGCTGCACACGCAAGGACGGGATTTTTACCAGTAGGGAATATTCAAACTCATCCCACGAAGCGACAAGTGTCTAAATCGATATAGAGGCTATGTTGAAAAATAAGCTAATGTATGTACTAATCAGTTGATTTCACTGCAGGCTTTGTAACCTTAGTTTCTGAGCACCCCTCGTATCTACTATGTTAATGGAGATAAACATTAGCAGAAACGATTGTATTACATATTTCCTGATTGGCACATATAAGAGGAATAAGGGAATACCACAGGCTTAAGCGATAGTCGCATCTTTTAAGAACCGTCGCTATGTGATGGCTTTGAAGTTACGTTCTCTTTGCATAACTGCGAGAGAAGAAAAACAAATAAACAAATAGCGATTTTACAGTTGAAAAAGTATGCAGTGGAAGCGTTCTTAGCCGGCCTCGGATCAACCGACCACCTGCACGATTAACGAGTTTGACCAACAACTAGCCACGCACAGCAGCTCACACTGAATGTCACGATATATACAGTGCCGTGCATAAAAAGTAGACCATTCCCCTAGATCGCGATAGTGTTTTTCTCTCCTAAGCTTTCCACCTTCAGATAACCAACTTTGTGTCCACACAGCCGGTATGAGTTATCTATGTGACTGGCCTGTAAAACAATTCAGGGTCATAAAAACTAACCAATGAACGATGCTTATCGATGTGAAACGAAGAGGTGGTTAGGATCCACCTCTAAGAAAGAGTTTGGCTGCTATTGGCGTACATGGAAAGGCTAAACCAATTACAAATAGTTCCCCCTTCTAGAGGAAGGGGCAAGAATTATTTGCATATGAGGTTAAATTGAACGATAGCCACGACATTTACATACATGAGAGCTTTCATCGGCGACATGGAGACGAAGGTTAAGTTGTTGCCTCTATTAAACGGCAATAAGGAAACGTAATATAGCATTAAAATGTGAAGTTTAAGCTGTAATGTTACCCTTTGGGAGTTCGGCTATACTTTGGGAAGGTAAAGTACTTGGAATCTAGTGTTTAGAGTTATGCTCGAAAAACAGGTGGTTACGCTGGTGGGGGCGGGGCTAAATTCGTCGTTACCAGTATAAACAGCTCCGTTCCATTATGGGCCACATTTCATGCCAGTATACGTCTGCCAGTGTATCTTGCACTTGAGACTACAGTTTTGGTCTACATACAGTGTATGCAGTACACTATAACCTGTCTTTTGCGGAGCGGGAAATAATGCTATTATACGTATTATTCGGTAGTTTGAAGTGAGTTTTTATAAGGTGAATATATTGATAAATTTAGTTTAATTGTACTGTAGACTACCATACACTGCACTGTATTGTTTCAAATGAATGGTACTAAACGCAAAGGTGTTGCACCTACTGACCATGGACATGAAATTCAATGCTTTAGACAGAGTTGATAAAGATGTCATAGATTCGTTTTACAGGTTCGAGTTTGGTGTAGGCAAAGGCACTGTCAATGACTGGCGGTGAAAAAGGACGAGTATCCAAGACTTTTGTACTCAAATTGAATGGAACAAGGCACTTTCCAGTCGCTGCACGCCGAAAAAAACTAACAATGAAATTATTGATGATGCTCTTTGGTTATGGTTTAAGCAGGAACGTAGAAGGGGGAACTCCAATCAGCGGTCCTCTATTAAGAGAAAAACGCAAGTGTGCATTCATAGATTGAAAATGGAGGCGCATTTCCTGCAAGTGATGGGTGGCTTGCACGGCGGAAACACAGACATGGGATTAGTTTCCTTACCGTGACAATAGAAAAATTAATTGCCGAGAGTAGAAATAAAAGGTATGTTTGAGCGCAAAGGAAGATGCCGACAGCTGATAAGGGTAATTACATGTGTTTTAACATATGTAAACATGTGTAACCCGCTAATGACCGCCGCTAATATCAAGTCTAATGGATATGTGTGGTAATACATATGTAAACATATGTAACCGCTAATGATCGCCGGAGATGCCGACAGGTCCTACCCCCTCCCCCAAGCGGTCTAGTCGCGTGCCGTGGCGTCCTGACTTGAGGGATTTGTTTTCTCGAGGCCTGTCGCCCCTCGGCAAATTAATTAGGTAATGTTCGTCAAACATTATTGAAAAAAAAGAATTGACATTTTTATGACTACTAATACCATTGATTAATTGTATATGAATTGATTCGAGCGCAAGTGTCAGTGTGTTTATAAGTAGCGCGCTCACGAGAACAGTCGGCAATGTAATGAAAACACTGCAACCTACCTCTGTCTGAGGAAAGCTGTATGTCCATTAGCTGACAATGTTAGACGCTTTCACCACATTAATAGACTTTTAAGATTGCATTCCGGATCTGTTTACATACATTAGCGAACAACAACCTACTTCTGCCTGGTGGTAACGGTGACCTCCATTAGCTGACCAGGTTAGACGCTTTCACCACATTAGCGAACAATGTCAGTAATTGTTTTCCTAAGTGCTCTGCACAACTCTCACCACTTCAGATTTTATCGGAGGAAATGATTTAAAAGCAGCAGGTTCTCCAATCATTTTCACAGTATCGTGAGAACACAGCGATCTAAGCACTCTGCAAACTTTATTCTTTCAACGTGAAATTTCATCAAATGATTCGGTTAACATTCTAGTTGAATACTATATATGTTATTAAAAATAAATACGGTTAACATTATAGGTGAATATTACATACGTTATTAAAAAAATGGCCTCGCTAATCAATGAATACAATTAAATATTTTTTATTAATTAATTGTATATGAATTGACTTGCATATTTTTGGTTATTGCGTTGTGTCCCCCCCTAACATTTCCAGATCTAGGATCGTTCCAGCTAGTTGCGCGCTTCTGCCGTCTACCTTCTAAAGTAAAGTTGCGCGCTCCTACCATCTTCATTCTAAAGTAGAACAATGAGATAAAAACTAATCAATTCTTTGGAATGCGCCGCGTCATTAGGTCCTTGTTCCAAGTTGACCGGGATGGCTGGGATCGAATCCTAGGAGTGATTACAAATTCAGATTCCAATAACTCAGAGGCTAATTACGATAAAGCGTGAAATAAAGTTTATTACGTTAATGTCATTAGGTAGTTTCTTGTGAATGTATATTTGGGTACATGGTGTCCAGGGTTCGAGTACCGATAAAATGTAATTTAATTATAAACTTAATAACTCCTAAACTAATTAAGATAAAGGCGCCAAATAAACTTTATTGCGTTTATGTTATTAGGTAGTATCTTGTGGATGTGTAATTAGATACCTGACGTTCTGGGTTCGATCCTAATTTTTAAATCACCATTATCTCGGAAACTAAGAAAGCTAGAGGGATGTACCAAAGCATGATTGATAGCTCCTATGATGGGTAATTAATACTGTATATAATTTTCAATCAGTTGTTCTTATTTCGAATCCCGATATTTCAATCACTTACTTATTTTTTTCTCTATACTCTAGAATATATCACTTAGATTGAGGCTGTAACTGCATACAACACCTTTAAACATATCAAACTAATATTGTAAATAATTTTGTTTCTGGTGTCCAGGGTTCGAATACCGATAATATGTAATTTAATTATAAATTTAATAACTGCTAAACTAATTAAGATAAAGACGCCAAATAAACTTTATTGCGTTTATGTTATTAGGTAGTATCTTGTGGATGTGTAATTAGATAGACATGTCAAGGTAAATGCAAACAGAGTATCTAGTCCTTAAATATCGTTATCATGACAAATATTACTTTAAAGTACTCAGATCGAATCCCGAAGGGATGATTTCATATATCTTCAAGCCTAGGGATCATATCAGGTTCTAATAAAGATTAAATGTTTGATGCTGATGAGGGGGAGCTAAAATACATTTATTAAAAGTATTACCCGGTTCGATTTAGAAGCTTAGAATCTGTGTAACTGGAAAAATTGATTCTCTCGTGATTGTAGTGAAATGTAGTGGGCTTTCTGTGAGAAGGTGGAAAGGAAGAATTGAAAAGGGAATGAAAACATGAGATAATGTATTATATACATACATTTAACTAAATAAGGAGGGAAATCTTCTCGTTACCTTTTAAGCTTTTACTTTAAGTATTGTGATAATACAGCTGGAATTAACCTTGGTACAATAGGTGGTGGTGGTGGTGGTGGTGGTGGTAGGCTTTGAATTTGAAATATATGTCTGAATGAGCGTGGGAGAATGCTTCTCTTGCTGATGTGACAGCATAAGCAGGTAGTTATGAGACGAGTTTAAACGTGTTTGTTGCTGTCAGACATCCTGTCTCTAGGTGTGACGTCATAAACATCCTGCTTCTGGGCGTGAGGTTATATGGCTGAGATTAATACACGTTGAGCGATCATATACAGCTGGTTATGGAGCGAGTTTATGATTGATCTAAAAGGTTCGTGCTCCCTCTATAAATATGTTATAGGAGAAAGGATGCTCTCCTGAAACATTAGGTCTCTAGACAGAAATTGTTCACAGAGACGGAGACGTCAGGATGGATGGGTGCATCTTATATATGAGAGAGGTAGGGGAATATGAGGAGAAGTGCTAGGCTAGTCAGGGTTTGAGGTGTGGAATATGCGTTTATATGGGAAAGATAGGGGAAACGTGTACAGATAATAGGCTAGACAGATGCTGAAGGATGGGAATATAGGCTTATACGGGAGAGATAGGGAAATACGAGGAGAGGTGCTAGACTAGACTGATGCTGAAGGAGGAGAGGATACGCTTTATACGGAAGAGATAGGGAATACGAGGAGAGTTACTAGAAGGGTAGAATATAGCGTTTTTATATAGGAGAGCTAGCAAGCCGAGGAGAGGTATTAGGCGGGAAGGCTTGAATGACAGAGTATACGTCTATATGGGAAAAGATAGGGAAAACGAAGGTAGGTGCTAGGTTGAAAGAGTCTTCAAGGAGGAAAATGCATTTATATGAGAGCGGTAGGGCATACGAGGAGAGGTGCTAGTCTAGAGAGGGTTGAGGAGTAGAGTATACGTTTATATGGGAGAAATACGGAAAACGGGAGAGATACAAGGGTAGACAGTGGTTGAAGGAGGAGGAATGTAGGTTTATACGGTAATATAGAGAGTAATTCGATTATAAAACTTTTCTCATCCAGCATTACAACACTTTTATATACTTATTTTCTAAACCTTACAAACTTTATATATGTTAAACAGTAGTGCGTGAAACGGAGAGGGACAAACTGTATATCGGTTTACAGTGAAGTATACGTCCTAACCTATTCCCACCTTGTTTGTTCTGGATCTTCTCATTTCTATCATCATCTAACGTAACCACGTAACAAGACGTAACACAACGTAACATAACAACATGACAAGACGTCATACTAAGTAACACAACCACGCAACATCACCTGACATCTCGTAACCAGAAACGTTACATTCTTCGAGTGTAGGAGAGAGAGTCGATTCGGTATAACATGTTGCTCTATGAAGCTTAAATCTTGTCAAAGAACGATTTTTAAAAATCCGCCATATACAGCATATAATAACGCGTTTTCCTCCATGTGTAATGTATGAAAAATTGAGTTTCTCATTCGTTAGTTGCACCGATTTTCTCCGGCAGTAGCTCATGCTAAAACTAAAAGAAATTAAATGAATACGTGAATGCGAACGCTCGAAGGAATTAAAAGCGAATGAATGAATTCATAACACGCAACTATGTATATATCACGGATGAGGACGACGTAGGGAATCGCGATCTATGCATAGCAGTGGGAAAGGATACTCTTGAAACATTAGTCATCTAGACAACTATTGTTCACGGAGCCAGTAGACGTCAGCTTGAATGGGACAGACCTCAGGTTCAAATCTTTAAGGGTACGGACCCCCGCCTTTTGTCTGTCATGTCTACTAAACCATCCTAACAGCGTAACATTACGTTACAACGACACGTAACCAGAACATGGCGAGTGCGAGCATGGAAAAAAGGATGCTCTCTGAGAACATTCGCGGAAAAGGATGCTCTCTGGAAACACTCGTCATACGCACAACGAATTGTCCCTAACATTGCCAGATTTCGGACCGTTCAACATCGTGACGCGTCCCTGTCATCTACATTTCGACGAAATTTTACCTCCTGAATTAAAGTTTGGTGCTCTGTATAGAACTGCACAACTTGCATTACGCTGTGCGTCCCTAGCGTTTCTAGCTCCTGAATCGTTCCAGCTAGTGGACTGCCTCTACCATCTTCATGTCAACGTCTTTATCTTTATCTTAATTAGTTTAGGAGTTATTAAGTTTATAATTAAATTACATTTTATCGGTACTCGAACCCTGGACACCATGTACCCAAATATACATTCACAAGAAACTACCTAATGACATTAATGCAATAAACTTTATTTGACGTCTTTATCGTAATTAGCCTCTGAGTTATTAGAATCTGAATTTGTAATCACTCCTAGGATTCGATCCCAGCCATCCCGGTCAACTTGGAACAAGGACCTAATGACGCGGCGCATTCCAAAGAATTGATTAGTTTTTATCTCATTGTTCTACTTTAGAATGAAGATGGTAGGAGCACGCAACTTTACTTTAGAAGGTAGACGGCAGAAGCGCGCAACTAGCTGGAACGATCCTAGATCTGGAAATGTTAGGGGGGGACACAACGCAATAACCAAAAATATGCAAGTCAATTCATATACAATTAATTAATAAAAATATTTAATTGTATTCATTGATTAGCGAGGCCATTTTTTTAATAACGTATGTAATATTCACCTATAATGTTAACCGTATTTATTTTTTAATAACATATATAGTATTCAACTATAATGTTAACCGAATCATTTGATGAAATTTCACGTTGAAAGAATAAAGTTTGCAGAGTGCTTAGATCGCTGTGTTCTCACGATACTGTGAAAATGATTGGAGAACCTGCTGCTTTTAAATCATTTCCTCCGATAAAATCTGAAGTGGTGAGAGTTGTGCAGAGCACTTAGGAAAACAATTACTGACATTGTTCGCTAATGTGGTGAAAGCGTCTAACCTGGTCAGCTAATGGAGGTCATCGTTACCACCAGGCAGAAGTAGGTTGTTGTTCGCTAATGTATGTAAACAGATCCGGAATGCAATCTTAAAAGTCTATTAATGTGGTGAAAGCGTCTAACATTGTCAGCTAATGGACATACAGCTTTCCTCAGACAGAAGTAGGTTGCAGTGTTTTCATTACATTGCCGACTGTTCTCGTGAGCGCGCTACTTATAAACACACTGCCACTTGCACTCGAATCAATTTATATACAATTAATTAATCAATGGTATTAGTCGTCATAAAAATGTCAATTCTTTTTTTTCAATAATGTTTGACGAACATTACCTAATTAATTTGCCGAGGGGCGGCAGGCCTCGAGAAAACAAATCCCTCAAGTCAGGACGCCACGCACGCTTGGGGAGGGGGTAGGACCTGTCGGCATCTCCGGCGATCATTAGCGGTTACATATGTTTACATATGTATTACCACACATATCCATTAGACTTGACATTAGCGGCGGTCATTAGCGGGTTACACGTGTTTACATATGTTTACATATGTTAAAACACATGTAATTACCCTTATCAGCTGTCGGCATCTTCCTTTGCGCTCAAACATACCTTTTATTTCTACTGCCGAGGTTACAGCCGCTTCTGAATTTTCATGAAAATTCCTTGAATGTATTAAGAATGAACGACTTCAACCACAACAAATTTACAATATGGATGAGACAGGGTGCAAACTACAAAATGTTTACTAAAAAGACATTTGTACAGCATGAAACAGCACCTGGGTTTAAGCTAAACAAGGAGCGAGTCGATGTCGCCCTTTGCACAAACGCAGCTGGAACTCACAATATCCCCTTTTTGTCATAGGAAAATCTGCAAAGCCAAGGGCTTTCAACACCTACATTTGGAAACTTTACCAGTGTATCACAGAGCGCAGAAGGTTGCATGGATGCATTTAACTCTTTAAAGAGATGAGTTTCACTGAGTTCGTACCAAAAGTGAAGAATTATTTAAAGAGTCAAAAACTCCCAATGAAGGCCAACTTGGACGCTTGAGTGTGAGGATGACATAAAGCTTGTAAAAATACAAGCCGCCAAACGTCACCAGCTTAATCCAGCCAATGGATGAGGGCGTTATACAGAGAATGAAGGGACGGTACAAAAGAAAGCTTTATTCTGAAATTCTCGAAAGTAGAGGGCATACTGAAAGTGGTCTCATATCTGCTTTAAAAGCAATAATTATAAGTGTGGTATGCATATTAGCAGCTGCTACACTACATTAATGAAATCATGGAGGAAGTTTTGGCCAGATGTCGAAAAAATAGAAGACCTCCGAGATGACGAATCATCTGTGTCAAACAAATCGGTGCCTGAACACAGTGTGTATGAAGACGTTTCAGCTCTACTAGTTGACCTAAAGTTACTGCCAGAATGTGAAGAACTTGAAGCAAATGATGTGGAGGAATGGTTACAAGACGACAGCCAGTAACAGAATGAAATTCTTAGTGATGAAGAAATCGTAAATGCAGTTTTACAGTGAATAAAACTGAACCGGATGTGTAGTGCAGTGGAAATGAAGATACGACTATAGAAGCTGAAGTTAAAGAAGTGCTAGAATTTATAATGGGTTACATCGAACAACAAGAGGAAGCGTCTGCAGTCTCCGTCATGGTTATGAAGAAATGGCGTGATTATGCTTTCAACAAGTCTCTTCATAATAAAACGCCAAAATATCACCGATTTTATTTAGCTATGTACAAGTTCAATATTTCTGTGCAATTATGAATAATTGATTTCAAATTAGTACTGAAATGAAGTTATATTTACAGTATGTACACCTAATTCTCTATAATACAGACTTACACATAATGTGTAAGTACAGCGTTTTCTTCGTAAATAACAATTGCATCGAACAGATGGGTATGCAGAAATGCTTATTTCATTATTATATTAGTATTTATCAAAGTCATTTCCTTGTACTGGTTTCGAAACACCCATAAACAGGATCATCCGGCCATTCGCTTATTCGGTCAGGGGTTCTGCCCCGTGCAGGCCGGTTAAGAGGTCTTCCGCTATAAGTATTTGCCAATTCAAGCGAATGATAAAGAATATCTCGGAAATGCTTAATGCCACAAACTTTTTGTCATAAATTTTGTGGTTTAACGAGATGTACATTGTTTTTGTTTTAAGTTTTTGCCTATTTCTTACAGTTAACAAGTTATAAAAATTCATGCATAATTAAAAGGTCTTCACAGGTTATTTCCAGAAAATTCCAGATATACGTTTTGTCCACATAAATATCATAAACATATATATTTTAATCACAATTGAGCCATTGTTTAGAAAATCTAAAACTTCGAAAAACTTCCATGTAAAGGGTAGTTTGGGGTGAGGGCATTTTATTGAAAATCTTGTCGCATCCTTGTATGATTCTGCACTTAAATATCAAGTTTCGTATTTAGCCCAATTTCTGTTTTTGAGTTTTGCTGTTCACAGACACACATTCCACACACACACACACACACACACACACACACACACACACACACACACACACACACACACACACACGGGCGGACACTTTTATAAGAACGCTCTTAATTGATTCAGGGGCCTCAAAACAAGTATTTCCGTCTCGAATCGATGTTTTGTTGGAAGATAATACTTCATATTACCTACTGTAAGTAGGTGGCAGGGAAAGTAAATGTGGGTCTACATGGATTAACACATACCTTGCGTCACCATTCTTGTTGCTGAATGTATTTTTAATACACCCTCTCTAAAACGGCTGTCGGAGTAGGCTGCGTAAGTCGTCATGGAAACCTCAAGCGGCCTAATAAACAAAATCCAGATGGCAGTGACCAATTTCTGGTCAAGTCTTAACAATTTCAACATTACTTCATTAAACAAGAAATATAAGCCACCTTTTTTTTTAATTTTAATCATAAACTTGCTTATACTGCTGCTGAGATTTTGCTGTTTATGGATCGAATTGAAATTTCCTCGATATTTTCAGTCACAAGTTTATTGTTTAGAAACGAGCGCCCAGATTAAGTACTGCTATATGCATCTGCAACTCGTATTCCGGTCAACGCTTCCTAGGAGACGTTGGTACGGCTTATAGCATAGGATTCCAGTGGCTGCGAGAATATGTCAACAAATGACTGACTATACCAATGTATGCTTGGACAGATCTGCTTTTTTAGGTTATATACCGTGAGGTTAGGATTAGTTCCACACTTAAGGCATAGAAATAACCTTCTGGAGGAGGGGACTTCATAGCAAATTGGGAAATTTTTCCGTAGTTAAACTTCTGTAACCAATTTTTACAGAATATTCATTGGTGCAGTCCCTTTTTATTTTACAAAAACAAAACAAAAAATGTTCTTTTGCGTTTGCTTTTGATCACTGCATGTTGGTCTTGATTTCGTTATGCTTTTCATAACCCAGAATTTTTACTTTCTCTTCCATTTGCCTAATGGCTCAAGAGAGCGATTGAAATTTACCATGTGTATAAGATATTTGCACCACCAATAAACTGTATATATTGAATTTTCTGTGAATAGGCTCTGAAGTCCTCTGCATATGGATTGAATTTCGTGCGGTTTTCGTAACTGGAGATTCATAGGACAGGGACAGCAACTTATTACAAGTCATTAAATTACATAATCTGTCATTTTTTCGTAGCGTTAACCATTTTCTAAATATTCCACGTTGAATGTTTATACTTTCCCAAATGCGTTATCTGACGACATGTTAAAGAATGCATTTGTCTTTTTTTCATCGCAAGAGCTCGTTATCACGTTTGAATGGCGGATCCAAATGCTGTATGCACATATCTAAGCACTTGTATGCCCTGAATAACGTAACGTGGATAAAAGAATCGCTTTTATAGTATAATATATAACGCACATATATAAATCTATCATGGGTAGAGAAAATGCATCGGAATTTTTTTAAGCCTTGAGACATGAGACGAGGTAACCAAATACCAGAAAAGGAAGTGCAGTATGCTAGTACACCGCGCTCTGTCATCTGAGTATAAAGCTTTTAATCTTGCTTTTAGTGTAAAAAAATATTGGCTCATTATAAAATAATGCTGCGTACCTATGTTATTTGATACCGAATCCTTTCATTTCGTTATTCCTCTTTAATTTGGTATCGACCCCCTATTTGTCATTTTAATATTGAATTTCCAAAATAATTGACATTAGATACTTCTGCTGTAGTTTTATCATCATTAGTAATATCAAGCCTTTATGCACAAAATCACTCATATGGGTGTGTCAAAAGCTGTTTCGCCTTCGTTATGAAGCGGTATGAGGCGTATAAAATAAGTACAAGCTGCACGGAAGCTGGGAGCTGGAATAAGGTCAATAACTAGCTGTTGCTCATGTTCTGAGTGACAGCAATGTGTAGGATGTTCACAGTAATGTGCATTAACTTAGGCGTATGGCTGCTTCAGAAAAGTCTAACAAGTAACAGCAGGATGTATTACAGGGCGAGCCAAAATACTCCGAACCGCCTGCGCGGTGTTTTTCCTGTCCGCGTGTTCGGCGCTCGTTGCCGTCTGCCGCTATCATAGAAAGGCGCGGATGAAACAATACATTTTTAAAACTACTTTTTTAAGACTTAAGTTACCAACTTTATGAAAGGGAATGCTGAAACCGGCCACCGTCGTTGTCCATGCATTTTTGGCATCTCTTTAGGAAACTATCCATCATGGAATTCTTGGGGGGAATTGTCCAAACGATGACCGATGTCGTATAATGTTTCTTCGGTAAGAACGAACGCTGTCTTTTAGATTTCTTAGCCTGAACACTTCCTGTAGCCTGAAATTTACAGTAAGGTTCAGTGATTGATGTACGGCCTGGAACTTTTACACCTGGAAATCTTTCTGAAAAACATACTTTCACTTGGCGAGCTGACCTAGTTAACACATACGAATCATAAATAAATACACGCTGTGCAGTAGAAAACATGTATTGAACCATAATATACTTTGTGACTAAGTACAGGACAACATAATAAATAACTCGTAATAACCGAACTACATCACAGCACCGTCAGCTCAAAACTGCACTTCACACTCCACAGCAAAACCACAACAGCGTGACTTTGTTTATAGCAGCAGTGCGTTATCATGTTTTATCATATTTCCACACGCCCAGTGGAAAAACACCGCGCAGCCGGTAATATTGTTCATAAAATACCCCACCGGGGTAACTTAAAACATAAAGTGTACAAGACAAACCCACACACCCTGAAAGAGTTAAAACAAAATATCCGCAGGAAATTTCCCAATGTGAACTACGGTGAGTGATGGATAGTTTCCTAAAGAGGTGCCAAAAATGTATGGACAACGACGATGGCCAGTTTCAGCATCTCCTTTCGTAAAGTCGGTAAGTAAAGCCTTTAAAAGTAGTTTTAAAAATGTTGTATGGTTTCTTCCGCGCCTTTGTATGATAGCGGCAGACGGCAACGAGCGCCGAGTACGCGGACAGGAAAAACACCGCGCAGGCGGTTCGGAGTCTTTTGGCTCACTCTGTAGTTGGCTCGGTGTAAACAAAACGAGGATTTTTATCCTAATCTTTTCCTGGGTTCGAAGGTGAAGAGTTGGGATGGGATATCTTGTTGACGCTTCAACATATACTTTCACACAAAATACATCAGCTATGTAATATTGCAATAAAACAGTTATCAGGTGACCTATTTAATACTGACTGCGCGTGTAAAATAAAAGTTATATGTGCAATATGAATCGTGCTTAAGAAAATTACTTTTAAACTTTATGTAATTAAATAGTCTGCCAATTATTTAAACAACCATAAAGTACACCAACGCATGCCTTATTATCAATGAATCACAATTATATTAAATTATGTTAAACAGATGTATACGATACATTCAGGGTAATTAAGGGACGAAAATACATTACGAATGCAACTGCTTCAGTAGCAGTCCAGACTGCGGTCTTGTCCCTCATTTCATTGAGGTATCTTGAAACTCAATTCAATTTGTTCATTACTGAATGGGGAAGCGAAAATACTGTCATTACTGTTGGTAACTCGCTTCCTGCCGGAAGCCGGCGACTTGGGTTTGTTTACATCGAGCCACTATCGGTAACGGTGTCTTAAGAACGATATCTAATTAAATAGTGAATTTCAAACGTGATACTAATCCGAATAAATACATAGTCAGTTTGCATGTAATTAAACGGGAAAATCTATAATCTTAGCATTGCTTTCAGTCCAAAAATAAATATTCAAAATGCAATACTTAGTTGAGCGAAAATAGGTAACCTCTTTGGAAAATTGCCCCCCATTGTGCGTAATATATTCTCAAAACCACTAAATCTTTTGTAGGTACTGTCTGCAAATGTACTAACATTTTCTGTCCAGCGTTAATTTCGTTGCAGATGTTTTTTTTTCTATATAGTTCAGTCTGTCGCCAACGTGGGAGCTTTCGTTTCTTTTTTTAATGCAAATAGTCCATTATTAAGCCGCAAGGCTTTCTGCAGCTAAAGCCAAGCTTTCCTCAAGAAATACCATCATACCGAAGTCTGAAACTCTACTATCGTTAGCTCAAGTCATTCGGCTTAAAGACAATTCGTTGGATGTTCCCTGCGGAAACGACTTTAGGTTCAGTTAGCAAGATGCTCGGCAGCTTTAGAAACGCAGATATTTGTGATTTACAGTAATAGTGGCCACACCATTCTTCATAATTTTATCAGAATGCGGACGTTAAACTATGCGAAACTATCTCCAGTTTTTAGATTCATGTTCATTAAGTTTATTTCCATTCACTACCACTTGAATTTTGGCTCTGAGCATTATTCGTTTCTTTACCATTTATCTATATTAGGTACAGAAAGTCATGTATTCCACCCAAAAGTTCGATATCGAATTTCAGCTGAAATAGACGTTTGGAGGTCCATTCAATAAAACACATTCATAGAAAAGTATGATGGGGGAGAGTATAACTCAATAACAGAAGTGGGATACGTACCAAAACTTGCTACTTGCTACTCAAGTTCAGCATCTTCTCGGCATAAGGCTCGAAATTTTTCTAGAAAATCACCCACACCAAACCATCCTTTACACGGAATCTAATTGAAATTTTTATTTTGTAAAAAAATGGCTTTTGTGGTTTGGATTAAAATATCACATGTTTGACATTTTTACGTGAGAAATAAAAAATGTACAGCTTGAATTATCTGTGCATAGCCTGTGAACTTTGCTTTATTTTATAAATTCTTATAACTAGGAAAGCAAAAGAAAGAGAATGGGGCATAATAAAGGAAAAGCGTGGAGTTATAAAAATAAACAAATTGTGTCATATTTCTTTTGCGTAGCCTTCGCCGTTTTCAGATAACGTATTTGTTGGTTCATATGAGCTGTTAATTGAATAGGCTTAGGTGAGGCACAGAAGAAGACTTGAACACTGCGACAAATTGTTGGCCTATTTCGCCAATATAACCTTTGGGGTTGAAGGAATGAAGATTGCATAGGGCAGTCGAATCTGGTGACGGTAGTCGCAACGCAGGCGGGATCTCTAACGTTTCAAAACGGCGCAGAATAACGCCCGCCCGCTATCCTGAGCGAGGGTTCAAATAAAATAGACAGAACCATTTGGTCTCGAGGCGTATCACCAGTCAATTGTGAAAGTGACGGGGAAAATTCGTGGTACGTAAGAATCCAATTAAACGAACAATTAATTTTGACTCAATTATTATTACAAATATTAAACTTCATATACCTAATTAATGCTCTCAAAAAGAGGATTTTTTTCTCGAATTATTGGGCATTGGATAGTTGGAATTTGTTGGTGTTTTAGCCAATATTACTTTATAGACTATATTCGTAGCCTCCGCGGTGGCTGACCATTGTTACAGATGCTCAGCCACCGCGGTTGTTAAACCCGGACCTCCTGAACGCAAATACCAGAAGTTACTACTTGAGCCGTCTTCCTCGGTTCACTGAAAATGTACTACCTCCCTCAGAAGTCGTAATTTTTCTTTCTTCAAATGTGCTATAATTTTAGTCATTGACAACAATGTATAATATAATTTATAAAATCAAATAAAACGGTTTGATTTCCGTAAATGAAAAATTTTAAATTAACAGAAAATGTTTCCTTAAAATGGTGTTTAGCGGCACATAAACTAAATCTATTTAAAGGGTTTTATCATCAGCTGTAGCTACCTCCATTTCGTCAAAAACCTGCATGCAATCATGTCATAAAATTTGTAACAACATAACATTTCACATTGTTTACAAGTTTTTAAAGATAGGTAAAAACAAACTCAGGAATAACAATTTCTGAAGTTTCCAAATCATTTGTAATTTCAAAGGTAAAATCGCTTGCAAAACTTTTATCCTATATAGTGAACGCGTCGGTATTATACCTCCCCACTGTAGCGCCAAGAAGCAGACATGTTAAAAGATAACACCCGCGCTTTGCGATCACGGGTCCACACGATTACACCTTATCCTAGTCCTCCAGCAGGAAATGTGTAGCATGTATCGTTGCCAACGTGATGAATTGAGAAAATTAGTTGATCATTTCAGCAAACATTTTTGCAATGAACTGTACAACATTTAAATCATTTAAATGTGAGACATCTAATGATGTGAATTTGACATGGAATACCCTTTGTGTATTGTTAAATTATTCCCTAAGCGTGCTTTTAGATTCTTATGTACATTAAAGAGATCAACAGAAGCGAAACTGTTCAGTAGATATTTTGTATATAAAAAATACAGATGGTACATGAAATTGAAGCAGTATAAACAGCTTGCCGGAACTTGATATTACAAACTTTGAACAAGCAGTTCAGGAAAACGAAGGAGTTTGAAGTATAAATTCACAATGAAAAATAAGCCGAAGGGATATGACTAAAGTATATCCAATGTGTAACAATCATACACCATTATTATGCATTATTATGAGAATGCAACAAAGGATGCATAGGAAAGGTTATTTTTTGTGTCCACATCACTGTACTCGTGTAAAATATCTGAACAGAAATGGTTTAAGTAGTATACCTATCATGAGATGATAGTCACTCGGTTACAAAGATGGTCGATCGACTGCTGTCTTAGGAAACGTTCGTTCGTCGATACATTTTTCCAATTTGCTTGATCTGTTTAGTCTAGAATGTGTGTGTTTCAAATTTTGTCAAGAAATCTGCTCATTTCGACTATCCGAAATGTAGTCAAACTTTGACACCACGCTATGCCCAAAACATTAATTTCCAGACATGGGTTCCCCAGTAGACCAGTCAGGTTATTGTTCCGCACAATAGTTCGGAGTTGTTTTGAATCGCCTAGTATAAATAATAATCATTTCAGAAGAAATTCTTAAAAAGGTGACGAAATCCTCATAAAACTATTGCTTGGCATCGTTTAATGAAGGTGTTCGACTTAGACTTAATCTAAATTCTGTATTCATATTATTTTTCCTTTCTGTTCGAAGTAATTCTTTCCGTTTCTCCTCAATACACACAGCGCTCCCCTTCTCTAATTTGTATAAAGCTTTTTGTTTTTTTTTAAATTTATTTCGAATGGAGGGAACCAAAAAATGTGTTTCTGGTTAAACACCGATATGATTTCTTAGTTCTATGCAGCTTTTTCTTTGCATTATTAAACGAAGGGTGAAGAAGTAAGAAATAAAATAACAAAATAGAAGAAAAGGAAAGCGATGCTGGGCAAATCAAAACACGTTATAACATTGAAGTATTTGTGAGAAGGCGGATGGAACTTGCACGCGTATCAGAATATATTTTATCACTCACCTGTTTCCGGTATAGGATGACAGATTATTGACTAGAATGGGTGGATAAGGCTCCACTACAAACGTGTCTAGAGGGATGTAGATAAAGTTGGAAATGAGGAGGCAGGAGTTTAAATTGCAATCTCACATTCTGATCGTCTGTGGGCGGAGCGGATGTTTTGAGTTTGTCATGGATGGTGACGAAACCAGATTAAGTTGACGCCAATCTGCCGGAACTCCAATTTCCCTCACAGGCACCCTGCGGCTCCCCCTACGCTGTATGGTTGAGGGGAAAAAATACAGTGTATATTCGATCTGCTGGGCCCTGCGTTATTTTGGTGACCTGCTATAATTGCGCAAAGCGGAAGGGAGGTTCATCGTCATAATGAAATTCTTTTGACTTGTTTGTACATAAGAGGCTAAGGCTTATTTCAGTTGAGAAAATATGTACATATCTGGGCTTAGTCACTAAATAACCATACGTTTCCTTACTGTAAATTCTGTTTATATGCAACCGTTTCTCCGCAATAATGTTTACTGAAAACAAAAGAAATACACAGGTTGGACCATTTAAGTTGTGACTGTACAATAGCTCCAAAACTAAGCGTTGTAGAAAGAAATCTCTTGAATAAAAGTTTGATGTTATAGGGGAAAGCAAATGCCATTAGTCGTGTTTTGTTTGGAGGACGTTATGATAGTCATTTTATGATCAATTTAATTTTTTTTAAATGGGAACCTACAATTAAGGTCAAATTCAATTGATCCTAAAATATCCATCACAACGTCCTCCAAATAAAACAAGCCTAATGGCGTTTACTTTCCCCTGTAATATCGAGCAACTTTTATTCAATACATTTCTTTCTACAACACTTAGTTTTACAAATAGTGTACAGCCTCGACTTAAATGGTCCACCCTGTATAATTGAAGGTTTCTCTTGAATAACGATCTAACCATCATTTATGTATACCCGAAGTACATTTAAGGTGAACTTAGGATTCCTAACCTAAAATCTGATATAAGCTTGGTCAACCTACATACAAGCATAAGGGAGGGATTGAGATTGTAGAGGAAGTAAAGATATACTAAACAGAGTGTTTAGATATTAATTAAAGTACATAGAAACACGCACTATAACGCAGCTTATAATAGTCATAGGTGGAATTAAGAAACTCTGACATAAGCTTCCCAAATCATCAAACTAGCAGATACCGAAAGCAGAAAAAAACCTCAGCTTAAACCAACAAACCGACAGCAGGGTGGATTTAACCCCAGCGCTTAATTGATCAGTAATATGTACTATCGAATATGTAATTTCCAAGCCAATAATGAGGAAGAAAAAGTATTCTGTATTTTTTTAAAAAAAAATTATTTACAAAGATGGATGCGCAACAATTCTTTACAGACCTGGGAGAACAATATATAGAAAGGAAAACAGCGACAAAAGTGTAGAGGTCGGCTACATCAATGTAGCTCCTCGAACATAACAGTATGTCTCATAAAAGAGAAAGTAGCACAATACATCACAGATACAATGCAACTGCACAACGAATCTAAAGATCGGAATCTTCGGAACTTGAGGTGGAACTAAGTAGGATAACCTAAAGTGGTTTTCTGAGGCGCATTGGCTGGCGTGTTCTGACGCCTAGATAATACTCCACAGCCCCAGGAACCTCCTGAAGGCGGAAGAAGAAACGGCGTGCGGTTTGGCGAATGAACTGCTGTATCGGGAGAAGGCAGAGTTCTTGGTGTAGCTGATGGTTGCGCACGAACCAGGGAGCTCTGTTAGCGAGCCGTAGCAACTTGTTTTGAACTACCTCAAACGATGTAGATGGGCTTTACAAGTTCCACCCCAGATAAGAGCAGCGTAGGTCAGGATAGGGAGAACGAGGGAACGGTAAAACAATAGACAGGAATCAAATCCAACAGATGTACGACTATTGAGTAGCGGGTAGAGCCGAGAAAGCTTGGCCGAAGCAAGGTTAACAGTACCATTGGCATGTGGGCGCCAGGTAAGGGTGGTATCAAATAACACTCCAAGATATTTATTGGAACAGGAGAAGGTAACCAGGAAATATAGGTGTTATGGGTATACAAGGATGGGATGAACAAATGGTACGGAGAGAGAAAACTTTTGCCTCTGTCTTGTGGGGTTCAGTGAAATGCGCTAGGTAGAGCATCGTTGAATAAGAGAGGTCAAGGAATCCTGCAAAGCAGCAACAGCAGTAGGAAGATTGTGATGGGAGTAGTAAAGAACCGTGTCGTCGGCATATAACGCCACTTCTGCAAATCGAGGTTCGGAAGATCTAAAGTGTAAGCACTGAGCAGAAATGGAGCCAAGATGGAGCCCTGGGGGACACCAGCCTAAATGGATTTCGGTGAGGAGCATGTGTCACCTATACGGACGAAGGAACTGTAGATCCGAAAGAAAACTAGCAACAACGTCTAGCGAGTAGTGGGGAAGGCCTACATGAATAAGTTTGAGCATAAGGCCATCGTGCCACACTTTATCAAGAGCCTGAGCGACATCGAAGAACATGATCGGTATATATTAGCAAATTTTCAGATCCATGAAAAAGACTTAAGTGAATCGGATCATATGTGTAGCAGAGTGATGTGGTCGAAAGCCAAACTGAAATGGCGGGGTAACATTATTCCGAAAGATAAACTGAGACAAACTGCGATGAATAACTTTCTCGAAGAGCTTGGAAAGGGTGGGTAGTAAACTAACCGAACGGTAACTTGACGGTAAATGCCGCGCTTATTGGGTTTAGGAAATAAGAATAATGTGAACAAGTTTCCAAGAGGCGGGAAAATAGCCAAGACGTAAGGCAGCGTTCATAATGGAAGAAAGGTAAACCAGAGCCTTTTTGGCGAGTTTCTTTAATGCGATGTTGAGAATCAGATCGTGTCCGGGAGATTTCTTATTCGGAAGGCGGGAGGTGAAATTGTGACAACTCCCCAGGGCTGCTAAAAGACATTCGAACAAGAACAGTAGATAGGAATTTAAAAGCATGAAGTTCTCTACAAAGAGATTGTGAAGTAGGAACGTAACGATAATGAACAATATGGAGAGTAAGTGCTTGCTCGAAATGAGAAGCCAAAACCTCGCATTTGTCAGAAGTAGACGTAACAGCTGTATTGTCATGATGAAGGCTAGAAACAACGGCGGCTTTCCGGAGAATATGTCTAGTCGTTTGCTATAACATGTGGTCATCTGTTGAAAATGTGGCTAGGTGGTGGTGAAAGGTTTGGAATTGGTGTTGCTCGAGTTCCAATTTCACACGACGTATAAGCCCATTTAATCTTCGGCGGAGCCAGGGCCGCCGTTCACGTTGCCAGCGACGTCGAATGTGATTGATTCTTCATTTGAATGACGGCAAAAAGAAAGGGGGGTAATTGGGAAGGAAAAGTACGTTGAGAAGAAACCGTGGAATAGCATATATAGGAGCAAATGGCATCTGTGAAATGGTGAAGTGCTGAATGATAATCTTTCGGAGCGACAGTGTGATATAATGATGTCAGAGCAGCATCCAGCCGTTCTTGAAAAGTATCCCAGTGCACGTAGCCATTAATGAGCCGTGGTGGCGGAGGAATGAAGTCTAGAGCAAGGGAGAAAGTAGCCAAGGCTGGGCAGTGGTCGAATCCAGCTCGGTCAGAGAGTTCATATAAAGTGGCAAACCCAGGTTTCTAGAATTCCAAAGTCAAGAATATCCGGAGATACCCTGGGGTTGCTAGAACAATAAGTGGGATCAGGAGGAGCCAGAATATTGCAAAGAGAACTACAGAGAAACTGTTGGAGACGACGGCCGTTGGGGTTAGTTCTACATCCCCAGGAGGTATGCTTACTGTTCAGATCGCCTAATAGAAATGTGCGGCCACGATCGGGAAAAAGCAATGAAAGAAAATGTGTTTTGAGGTTATAATTGGGAGGTTTATAGGCACTGATGAGGACCAGATCGTTGTCATTAGGTAGGTGAAGTTTGATACCAACAACTTCTAATGTTTAGGAACCAGGCAGAAATATAGCGCTATGATGGAGACATCTCATAGCAAGGGCAACATCCCCTGAGGCCGTTAAAGATGCCCGATCGCGCTGATAAACCTCATAACCAGGAAGGGTAAATTGTTCATTGGGAAGAAGATGAGTTTCGCGATGAAGGCGTTTTCTATGTTATGCAATGTGAGGAAAGAGATAAATGAAGCTCATTTACTTCGAATGCCATTAGCATTCCAGTTGAGAATGATATTATTAAAAGAGCGGCGATTAGGAATTGCATTGGAGCTAAACCTTGTCACTTCTGTATGTACAAGTTCAGAAGTCGTGGTAAATAGGGTAGAGGAAGAGTACAAAGGGTAGCAAATAGTTGTATGAACAGATCATTCTGTATGTCTATTCCTTAGTGCGTGTTGCAGACCTTAAAGCTTCTCTTCACCATACTTACAGTTGATGCCTTTGTTTTCTTATGCAAATCTAAAATAAAAATTTCAATGATTTTGGTTTTTGGTCTAGCAGTGACAGTGCTATTATGGCTGCATATAGTGCCGGTTCCATGCAGATTTCTGACAAACGAATGTGACACAGAGGATTTAAAGTTTCACTGTGGTGAAACGGTATAACACCGGGCAAAAGTGGTTAGTGGTATCATGCTGTCATCCAATTCTCGAGGTCGCAGGTTCAAACCCGGTGGAGGACGATGGATTTTTTTGGGCGTAAAAATCCTTAGCGTGACTTCTTCGGTGGGAAGTAAAGCCGGTGGTCCCATGTCGCAGATCTACAAAAAGAGCCTCAAGCCTGATAAAGAGGCCTCAGCAAGATTTCCGGTCTTTCATACACAATATAGAATAGGACGCTAAGGACCATAGTAGTTAAACAGCATCCATACATAAAACTAAATTACATTTTTTTTCCTGACAAAAGTATCTATGGCTCAGTCGTTTCAGGAAGTCAAAGACTGCTTTGCAAGCATGATATTCATGGCATCTGAAGCACAAAAATTTGGAAGTATTCTCCATTATTCAGTGCATCATCCTTACCAGCCATTTATATTGGAGCACATTTGATCTCCAGCATGTAGGGATGTCTACATGGTTGCAAAATTTAAGCATCCGCCGTTCCACTGTAATTTAAATCAAAGTAAAATTTGTTGCAAAATGGCTTCCATCCACTCATTATATGTCTCGGATTTGTGAATGTATGCATCACTAGGCTTTACCCAAGGCTTCACCCTCGTGGTTTGTTATTTACTTTTTATTAGTATTACACGGAATGAGTTGTATAAGTCAGCTATCCTCTGCACCAAATACATAGTCTAGAATTAGATGCCCCAATTCGACATAATTTAATTGCGCATGCCGCCAGGTGCAGTTGTGATTTGTGAAGGAATTATCTATTTCAGGGTGAAAAAAAGAAGGAAAAACATGTTTATCTGTTATGCTAGCTCTCATGGTTACACCAGAGTAGCCAACCTAACTAAACCGATTTAAACAAAATTAATTTAACGCTAAACAACTCGGGAAGAGTAACAGTCTTATTTTTCTATTATCTGCGAACACGTGAAACTTAAACTACAACTTTTAAGGTGGTGTATTCAGAATTTTGACCCCTTCACACTAAATACTATACATTATCACGACATCCGTGCACACACATCGGAAGAAAGTTAGGTGCTGCGGAGTTTAATTATTTTAAAGAAGCTCGTGTTCTTGTATTTTAAGAGAATGCAGTGATGTAGCAGCAATGCGAAGGCGAGGCGCGATGCTCGTTGAGTTGCAATCGCTGCTAGCCTTTGAAAACCTCAAATAGTGAGGATTATGGTGGTTTTTATGCACTATTTGAAGAGTTGCATGTGCTTATCGCTGTGATTTCTTAATATGCAACATTGACAGTTTACCTCCTATGGAAGGACTTTACGAAGTGCCTCCAAATATGTATATCCTGCTCACAGTGTTATTCTTGTTGTTCCTGTAACCGCTGTGTCTGCCGATGTTTCCTTTCAGCTGATTTTTAAAACATTTTTATTAATTTATTTAACAACATGCTCAATTACATTTACAGTAATACTGCATGTACTATATGTAATTTTAGCAATAATAATTTTAGAATAGTTGTTGAATATAAACTATATAAACATACTTTTTATGATTTCTATGTTTCTTACTTCTTTCTTATTACTTTCTCTACTACGTATAGTAAGTAGGGGAAGTATTGTATGCCACCCAAAAATTCGATACCGAGATTTCACCGGGAATATATGTTTTGAGACTCCCTGAATCCAAAAAAAGCATTTTTGGAAACATGTCCGTGTGTGTGTGTGTCTGTCTGTCTGTGTCTGTCTGTGAACAGCATAACTCAGAAATGAACAGTCGGATAAACACCAAACTTGGTTTTTAGGTTCAGTATCTTCCAGAGATGCGACACGAAGGTTTTCAAGAAAATCCCCCCACCCTAGATTACCCTTTACATGGAGCATTTTTCGAAAATTTTAATTTTCTCAAAAATGGCTCTAACGATTTTGATTAGAATATCATATGTTTAAGATATTTTCATGACAAATAAAATGTATATCTTGAATTTTCTGGGAATGTCTCCAAAAGTATTCTTCATTGTGAACGACTTTTGCACAACTGGTAAACCATGAGATAGACAAAATTTTACTACACAAAAATGTAGATCGCGTTAAAATACACAATTTATGTCATATACATTGTTTTTTGTTGAGTGAACCATTTTCGAGATATTGCTTGTTATTCCCTTAAAATTTTCAATACTTATTTTCTCAAATGGGAATTCGTTATTCATTTTTTTGACTTGGATATGCAGAGTATTAATCTGTGACAAAGGGAATGGTGCTGCACCTAGCAACCAGCTATTAAGAGATATGTATGTGCTTAAAGGCTACTGTATTTCTATATTGCCCTTGTAATTATATATTCCCCTTACATCTACAAGACAATTAGCAATAAGATAGAGTCTGCAAATATTTATCTCGATTAACATGAAGTAGATGGAGAATAAGCGTCTGTAAAAATAGTTTGTACAAGAGTAGGGAAAGTCATGTGAGTGTAACACATCAGATTTTTTTTATTATTTATATGCTACTAATTTTTCGAAGTGTGTTTTTTTATAAATTCCATGAATAGTTTTAAGTATTTATTTGCTAAATCACCTGTAGTTGTAGGCAAGCTCCTCCTCTGTTATTTATTTGATTATGCATAGGTAACATTCCTTTATTTTCGCAATTTTTTTACATTCATAAATTAAAGCCTCATATTGGCTGTTCAGGTTGCAAGAATGTGGGTTTTCAATTATCTTGAAACGGTGGAGATACGATTTTAAAATCCCGTATGTCCTGATACCATTGCCGTTACATCTGCTGTTGTTGGAATTTTCTATTTGAGTTGCTGTTTAATAGATGGAATGAATGTTTTACACATATTTCCTTTTGTAGTGTTCCTCCATTCCGTCTGTCATTTATCCATGACTTTTTTTTTTCTTTAGATGTAAGATTGTCTTTCCGGTACTTTATCATAAACAATTATCGTGCTTCCGTCCTTGGCTGCTGCTTTGCAAGGTTGTTCAGAGCTCATTTCTTGTGTTTCCAAAATGAGCTTTTACCCACCCAAAATGTATTTTCCAGTTCTCACTTCCTAGGACACTTATGTTCTTTTATTTGTTCAATGATCTTGTCCTGTTTAGAATTATTATTCAGCAATAGCATTACTATAGTATCTGTGAACAACTACTACCATCAGTGTAGATTTGTGAATTGTTGCTTCTGTTGCTGTGAATTCCTTCAATTATTATTTTCTCCAGTGGATGTGGCTATACACTAATATTTAGTGGTGCACCGTATTCCTGGGAGGCTTCTTCGGTCTTCCTAATTGTACAGCTGGATTTCCTCTTCAGTGGTTATATTAATGGGTGGACTGAAAAAAGTTCTATGTTCATGGCACATATGATTGTCCGTATTTATATTCTGGCGAGTGAAATAATTATTTTCTTTAACATTTATATTACGTTTTCGTCAAGAATGATTTTCCTGTTGTTCCTGTAATTATAATTTAAAGGAGTATTAATAATAATAATAATAATAATAATAATAATGTGATAATGATATAAGAAGATGAATCCACCGTCACGGGTAGCCGAAGTCGTTAAGGTACGGCCTCGTGAACGGGAGCTTAGCTGTTCAAGTCCCACAAGGACCGTCCTCCCTGACAGATTCCCCCTTCCCCCAGGTTTTCCGTCCTCATAACATAGGCCTGGAACGTTTTCTTCTCAAAATTATTTCCTTTCCCAGTTATTGTTATATTACAGATATCTCCAGTGTCGCCGCTATGGTACTGTGTAGTAAGAACGGGCTGCTAAACACTATTTAAAAAAAATAAGAATGGTGTTATGGACGATACATTTGAATTTAAACCTAAGTTGAATGGCAAGGGACCTCACATTACCATTTCCCTTAGGGCACAGGCTGTCTCTTATGTAGTGCATAATGAATCTTAGAAGTACAAATGAGGAGCAAACAATAAAAAAACTAAATTTATCTTCGTTCAAAAGTAAACTTGGAGTTGTTTCTTAGGGAGTGGACCTCTAACACAAAAGTGCAATCCGAATATCAAAACCACAGCCTGTCTCACCCATTTTTAAGCCTGAAAATTTAATACTGACTCGTGTATAAATTGTTCTTAGAAGAAATTGAATCAAACACAAAATATCCAAGTGAGCATATGCGTTTAGAATTCAAGGGTTATTTGAATTCTAGCAGTTTCATTTTTTATTTGAAAATATTATTGTTAGTGCAGTTTATATCAGTAATTATTGAACAGCAAATGCTGTAAACATGGGTAGTAGCGACTTGGTTTGTGGTGAGAATTTTATAAACGAAGATACCTACAAGGAAAACGTGGGAAGAAAAAGATAAGAACATGAATATGAAGCCAGAAAAGTTCAAATAATTAATAATTTTAATATATGCAATAGTTTAATTCTGCCTGCTTTTATCCAGCTTTCTTATCTTACGAGGGTCACTCTGAAAGTTTTGAGAATGGGCAACAATGAGTAGTGGCAAACCAAAACAGCTTTCCCTAACTTCAATATGAAGTTCAAATAGCAACATGTGCAAGTCTGGGCGCGCTCTAACAATGTGCATCGTCATCACCGCGTGTGTACGTACAGCACATGCTAGGATGTATCTGAAGCGAGAGCATTTCCGCGCTGCGATTTTCTACCACTTTAAAGTCGGTTTAGCGGAGAGAGAATGTCTTGAAAGACTGCATCGTGCATTTGGGGATCTTTGCCTTTCGCAATCCACTATTTATCGATGGTATGCAGAGTTTAGAAGAGGAAGCGATTCCCTCGAAGATGAAGACATAGGTCGGCTACAGCAACAATGGATGAAAATGTGATGAAAGCAGAACGCGTGTTGCCGGAAGATCATCATTGGCACATATGCTCAGATTTAAGAAGCCCTAAATATTGAATTGGCAGCAGTGAAAACAATCCTGAAAGAAAAACTTGACGTCGAAAAGTTGTGCAGTCGCTGGATCCCCCACCACCTCACAAGCAGAGACACGCACTTGTGCAATGGTGCCAGGAAATGGTTGATAAATTTAATAGAAGATCCAAAAACGTATTTAATATTGTAACAGGTGACGAAAGCTGGATTTACTAGTATGGTCCAGAAACTAAAGGACAATCACCGGTTGAAGACGTTTTTTTAGAGGAGGAGTTGTATTGTAGTTCCACTGTTGGGGAGCCCAACTTGATGAAGTAACTGCCCCACGTATGGTACAAAGTTTCCGGTGGCCCTCGCCCCAACGTTCACTTTCCGGTGGCCTTCGACCCAACGTTCACTTTCCGTCGGCCTTCGCCCCAACGTTTAGGAATCAACGTTGTAGTTTTATGTTTCTTTAAAATATTATATATGTATATATTAAGCGTGTGTGTGTGTGTGTGTGTTTGCCTTCGCTGCGTCAGTATTAATTTGTAGAAACATGTATCTCTTAGCAGGGGGTGTTGCGGCTAAAGAATGTAGCCTTACACAAATTATAATTTTTACTGCACTCCTTTTATTAATCCTTCACACGATTAAATAACACCTCACTTATATAGAGAGCTGTGAGATTATTTATTAATTACTTGCACTTTTTAACACACAAATTTTATAATATTCTCCGTAATGAATTTTCTTCTCACACTGGATACGTACCGAGCGAATGAACTGCTCAGATACGCTACCGTCTAGCGTCCGGTTAGGAACGCTGTCTACTAGCGACTGGCGTTTACCGCTTGAATTTGTAAATTTCTCTATTTCGAGTCTGTGATTAGCTAATCCTACTCCAATAGAATACTTTTATGTAACTTTCAGCTTTTCTGGTTGTTGATTGGCTAATTATAAACTGTTTTAAATATTACATTATTGTTCCAAGAATTACTAGACGCATTATTAAACTTTCCAGTTCATTATTGCCTCAAGCTTACCTCATTGTTAGCAACTTTCAGCTTCTATTCTCATAGCTCCAACATTATTAAATTACGTAATACATTCACATAACATTATTATACATGTACACAATAATATAAACATATACAATGACTGTAATACACACTTTTATATACTGTAGTATACACATATTGCTTTAAGGCGGGCTGTTATTATATTTTATATTATATAATTAGACTGAAATCATTTAAGTGTTAAAATACTGCCTCAATTTGCCCCCTTTTAGAAATATTTAAATAATTTTTTTTGTTTTAAATTTCTTAAATATTTTCTGAAAGCCTCCTGAGAGAAAGAAAGAAAGAAAGAAACATAACCATTTTATTATAACATTTTCTATTTCTCACTGTATTTATTTAACACTCACTGATTTTCACTACACTCGTGTATAGTAGAATACTTCATATTTGTTCTTCCACATTTTCGACACTTTAAGGTCAACGACCTGGTGTAAGCTCAATGATCTGGGGTTCAATGACCTGGGTAAAGTTTGTTTATTCACTAACACACCCACTAATAAGTATTTTATTTGTTAGACATTTAATACTTAATTAGGCATATTAACACTTGTTGCCCTTTCTTTACAACTTATTTCTTGAGCGTTTTTATATTTCTTACGATTTCTAACAATTTATATCTTATACAATATAAATGCAGTTGCTATTCAGATTTATTATGTTTTTCTTACTAACAATGGATTTTCTTCTATTAAATCTATTTATCTAAACTCTCTTGTTATTTTGACAATTTGTTACATTTAGTAAAGATATTTTAAATAGTACTTTACATTATTTAAATGATTTTGTGCTTATTATATTTTAGTTATTAAATATTCATTTCGTAATATTTTGTAAGGTTATAATTATAAATTTTGTGTTACATTGCTTTCCCCTTTTATGTTCCAGATACTTTATTTTCTTTTTCTTCTTGCGCCACAGACTGTTTACATTTATAGGGCTTTAACATTTGTTTGTGGAATCCTCCAATTACTTTATTTGTTTTATTCTTCTTAAGTTCCTATGTATCTGTTCCAAATATATTTATTATTTCATAAGGACCATGATAACTAACAAATAACCTCCAACATTCCTTACGAAGTTTATTTGACAACCTTTTATTCTTCACTAACACTTGATCTTTACTTTCCAAATTCTTCTATTTCTTTCTTCAGTTTTTGTTTTCTCTTCAGAGCCTTTTGCTTCTATCTTTAAAAATGCTAATTTAAAAATTTCCTCTTTCTGGCAATTTAACTGATTGGTCTTCAATAACTTCTGGTGCATTGTGGCTCAAAGTATTGTATAATTTTCCATGATGAAGTTCTATTGGTTTAAATCCTGTTACTGTATTTATGGATTGATTAAGTAGATTTTGAATAATATTAATGTATGAGCACCAACTGCTCTGCTTGTTATGACACACTACACGTAAATAATTTGAAATTTATTTTATCGCTCTCTCTACTGGATTGGCATTAGGTCTATATCTTGATGAGAAATACTGAGTAACTCCCAAATCTTTAATTCCATTCATAAATTTAGAACTGCTAAACACTGATACATTATCACAAAGTATGACCTGAACTATTCCTTTATGATTTTGTTAATTCGTTTAAACATGTGCTGGTTGCATTCTTGAGTGCATATATTCGTGCATATTTGCTAAATACGTCGTAGCACACAAATAAAAATTTATACCCAAATGTGCTTACAGGCATTGGACCATGCAAATCTAAACTTAATAAACATCTTGGTTTATCTCTAAGTATTGAGTTCGTTGTATATTCATAAGCTACACTAATTTGTTTCGCTTTCTGACAAAGATCGCAACATGATATGTATTTTCTTACTTTATGTGCTAGCTTAGAGATATATGTAAGTTTTCCAAAATAGTTAAGGTTGTCTTTTCTGTATCTGCATGTATTAATCCTAAATGAAATTATTCTATTACTTTTAAACCCATACTTGTTGGAATATATGTTTTCCACCTCTTTATCTCATTTCCATGTTTCTTATATAATATACCATTTTTAACAGCGATTGTACTATTCTTTGTCTCTTCTATCTTCGGAGCTTTTTCTTCCAAACTTGCTAGTTTAATGTTTTTATCTTGCTCCTCTTTATTATTTTTAAATTGATTCATTAATTCTTTCTTCATTGAAAGGTCCATCGTAAGCACCATAATTTCATATTGTTGTCTAGAACAGCTTTCAGGAAATTGTTTGTTGTGGTTGATTTTTGATATTAAATCACCGAATGTATTTTGTTTGCCTGGAATATGTATAATTTCTCCATCAAATTCCATTATACCGAGAATCATTCTAACTTACCACTATATAACCTACATTTCTGAATGAAAGTCAAGTTAATATGATCTGTATATATTTTCACTTTCTTCTGAAGTATATATGCCTTAAATTTAAGTAATGAGAAATATAGTGCTCCAATTTCTAACATTGTTACTGATGCATTTCTTTCAACATTGGTTAGGCCACGTGAAGCAGTACTTATATGAAATGTGTTGTCATGTTCTCTTTGCCGTAGTATTCCTGCATATCCCTGACAAGATGCATTCACATACAACTCATAATCTAATTTATCTCTTGGACGTTCCAGCAGTATTGCATTTGCAAACAACTTTCCTATATTTTCAAAACATTTTTGTAGCTCTGCTGTTCACTTCCATTTATTTGTTTTCTTTAGAAGTTGTCTTAAAAGTTCTACTTCTATAGCATATCTTGGTAAAAATATACTTTCATAATTCCAAATTAGCGTCGTAGCTTTGGAATATTCTTAGGTGGTGGTATTTTTAATATGGCTTCTATTCTTTCTTAATTTGGTCGAATGCCTACGTCATTTATTGCATATCCTAGAATTTCGATTCCGGGTACACAGAATTTTGACTTTTTTTATATTTACGGTCATGCCATGTTCATGTAATTTATTTAATACATAATTTACATTTTCTAAATGTTCCTCAAAGGTTTGAGTTATTATCAGAAAATCATCAGTGTATCTGATTAAGAAATCATCTGCTGTATCACCAAAAATACTATGTATTGCTCTCAGGAATCCACTAGCACTATTCTTTAATCCATATGGGTTTACACAATACCTATATTGTAACCCAAAAACTTGAAAAGCTGTATAATCACGTATACTTTTGGATCTAGCTCGTTGCCAAAATGAAGCTGTAAGATCTATAGAAGAGATACATTTGTCGCGTGATAATTTTGCAATTGTTTATTTTATACTTTCATTTTGAAAGTGGTCTGGTAGCATGAATTCATTTAAATATCTTCCATCTATAGTGATTCTTAAACTATTATCTTTCTTTACCGTCGAACAAACACTAGTTATATATTGTGAATTGCTGAGCTCAATTATGTTATTTTTTAGCATATTGGCTATTAATTTTTTAGCTTCATTTCTTAGGTTTACTGGTAGGTTAGTATATTTTCTTCTGAATGTTGGTGAATTTTCTACTGTGAAAGGGTGAATATACGATGTACACCGTCCTGGAATTTCATTGAATATATGCTTATTGTCTTCTAATACCCTTTTTATTATTCTCTTTTCACGGTCAGTCAGTATTGTATCTGTCATCGGTGTATCTGTGTGTATTTTCCTGTCTTCTATCTCGGTTGCATAGCTCTTTTCTACCTGCTCAAGCATATTTTCTTCTGCCATCGGTTTCTTTGTATAAGGATTCCTCTTGGTAAGGTCAGTTTTTCTGTTCTTCGAAGTTAAGGGTCAATAACCTTCATTATTTTCCCGCTGGCTTGGACATTTACTATTTGTATGAAGCATTCTTCTTCATATACTGCATTTTCTTGTTCCATTCTTTGCACTCTACATACTTTATCTTTTATAAAAGGCAGGTATATTTCCTTTCTTCTTTATTTAATATAACTCTGTCCTTAAAATCAACTATAGCAGAGAACTGTATTAATACATCACATCCAATTATAACTTCGCATATTAGGTTTGGAACTATTAAAAACATGACCTACAATGTAATATCTGCTATTTATATAAGCATCAGTGCTTGAGATTTGATAGTTTGTGTCATTGCACCTATGGCTACCCTACATACAATATTACTTATTGGCGCTGACATAAGTTTTATCCCTTCATTTAACAGCTGTTCATAATATTTTCTTGAGCAGATCGAGCTTGATGATCCTGAATCTATCACAATATTTACTTCCCTTCCTGCTATAATAGTTTGTATATACGGTAATTCATATTTGCTTTCACAATTCCCTGTGTTTGTATTTAGACGGTAACAAAGTGTGTAGATATTTTATTCTTGCCACTTAGAGCAGAAGGTACTGTTTTACCAGAATCTACGTCAGGCAATACATAATTTAGTTTTCCTGGTGAGTATTTTCAGTACTTATAGGATTGCCATTTTGTACCGCTGTTACTATTATTTCATTATCATTAACATTTGTGTATGAACCACGCCCCCTAGCTCTTGTTCTCCCACTATAATTCCTATGTCCTTCAAGTGTATATATTTCTATATTTGTACAGTCATTATGGTTATAGTTGTGGATGTTTCCCCTGTTTTGCATACTTCCTTTATTCTGAAATCGATTATTACCTCTAGGTGAAGTAGAATTTTGCTGATTCATCCTTTCCATTCTTACATAATTTGTGTTCTTGTCTCCCTTGTTGTCCTGAATCTCTGATATTTTGGGTAGTGTAATTTATATTAGCTCTGTCATCTCATAAATAGTTTTAGGTCTTGCAATTAAGACGTAGTTTTGTATATGTAGAGGGTAGTGTCTGGTAATGAAACTAATAAAATCTTCCTCATGCATGGCTGGAGTTAAATATCTGACATATCCTGCATACTTTGTAAGATAATCTGTAATTGATAAGTTGTCATCTCTACTATACTGTGAATAACTTAGCCTTGCCCTAATCTTATGTTGCACAGTAGTATTTCAAAACGTATAAATAAAACTCTAAATGTCTCAAAATTCATTTCACTGTCTGCTAGCATATGCCACCATTCTAAGGTTTTGTTATCCAAGCATTTTCTAACAAGTATCATTTTTAGTGCTTCAGGCACATTCTTCAGTTTAAAATATTCTACTAGATCATGTATAAATTGTACTGGACTTGAGGAAGCATTAAAATAAGGCAATGGTAATTCATTTAGCACAGAATAATAGTTTGACATCTGATTTGGTACATGCACATGTGTGTCATCATTATTGTTTTGTGTTTGAGAGGCTGATGCTATGGAGAAAGCAGTAGCGTATCTTGTATTTTTAGTTAACAAAGATGATACACTTCTTTCTGCGCTGTATTATTGTCATGCACTTGATTAGCATTTACAGAACTCGTTGCATTTGCATTTACTTTTGGTACGCTGATACTTAAATTTTCAAAACTGTTTCTAAGTTTATGTATTTCTTTGCTACTTTCTTGTACTTTATCTTTAATTTCATTTATCATTGACAGTACTTGACCTTGTCCTGTATTTGCTTCTTTTATTGCATCTGCATTTGTTTTAGCCATTTCATGCATTTTATTTATTTCCCCTGTTAAATCTATTTGTATTTGCAGAATATCTGCATTTGTATTTTCTACCATTGTTTTTAATTCTTCACACTGTTTATCTAACGTATTACAAATAACCTGTTTAGTATTAGTAAGTTTCAGTTCCATTTCAGTTAGATTTTTATCATTATGATTTGACAATTTCTGTTTTAGCTGTTTACAACCTTTATTTACTTTTAAATCTATATCATTTTGAAGTGCTTTGGAAGATTGTTCTATTTTGATTTCTAATCTCCTACTTTCAGCTTTACTTTCTTTCATACAATTTTCTAATTGCTTAGGTAGATCATTTTTAATACTAGATAGCTCTGTATTAGTTTTGGTTATCTTATTACTTAACTCTATATTATTTTCAGTTATCTTATTATTAGTTTCAGTTATTGCTTTTAGAAGACACATACAATTTTGTTGTGATACGTTTAGATGCTCTTGTTGGCTAGATGTGTGAGGGATAGTGTTTCTTTCATTTGTGGTTTCCTACACTAACATATGTAAAGGTGATTGACCTTGCATACTACTGCTATCTCTTTATATGCCTAAAACCTATACCTGTGAATTTACAGATAACTGTTCTACATCTAACCTATTTGTTTCCTCTAGCTCTGATTGTAAAGTTACATTATAATCAGTAATGGCTGGCCTATCCTCTCCTACTTCCATATTTTCATTGAGCAATTCCAAACAAAATATAACAAAAGAAAATATACAAAATAAAATGGAAACAGAAAACAATTTTAATTTACCACTTCTTAACAGCATGAAGTTATCTTAATAACAATGTATTTTATTAACTATTTTGACAGTTATATACGTATAAAGTATTGGAATTTTCTGACCTTTTGGCTGTGTTAGTAAACCTTTTTATTCTGCTGTTCCCACGTAGATTGTAGTTGAATTGTAGACTGCGTGCACCGTACACCTGAAAGAATCGTTGCTGTCCTTGGATGATGTTGATGATTCTGGAGTTCTCTAAAGTGAAGTCTTGTAGTTTCGTCGATTCTGGTAGTTCTATGATGTTCATTGATCGCTTCTTTTCAGCTATTCTCGCCTATTCTTGCCCCACGTTTAGACGCCAATTTGAAGGTTTTCCTTACGTTATTAGCACCACGTTCAAGTGCCAATTTGAAGGTTGTATGTGAAGTAGTTGTATTGTTGTTTTATTGTCCCCACGTTTAAGTTGCCAATTTGAGTAGGTTGATAGCCTTTACGTTATTATTTTAGCACCACGCTTTAGGAATCTATTTGAAGATGGCAATTGAATTGTAGTTCCACTGTTGGGAAGCCATATATATATATATATATATATATATATATATATATATATATATATGTGTGTGTGTGTGTGTGTGTGTGTGTTTGCCTTCGCTGCGTCAGTATTAATTTGTAGAAACATGTGTCTCTTAGCAGGGGGTGTTGCGGTAAAGAATGTAATCTTACACAAATCATAATTTTTACTGCGCTCCTTTTATTAATCCTTCACACGATTAAATAACACCTCACTTATATAGAGAGCCGTGAGATTATTTATTAATTACTTGCACTTTTTAACACACAAATTTTATAATATTCTCCGTAATGAATTTTCTTCTCACACTGGATACGTACCGAGCGAATGAACTGCTCAGATACGCTACCGTCTAGCGTCCGGTTAGGAACGCTGTCTACTAGCGACTGGCGTTTACCGCTTGAATTTGTAAATTTCTCTATTTCGAGTCTGTGATTAGCTAATCCTACTCCAATAGAATACTTTTATGTAACTTTCAGCTTTTCTGGTTGTTGATTGGCTAATTATAAACTGTTTTAAATATTACATTATTGTTCCAAGAATTACTAGAAGGATTATTAAACTTTCCAATTCATCATTGCCTCAAGCTTACCTCATTGTTAGCAACTTTCAGCTTCTATTCTCATAGCTCCAACATTATTAAATTACGTAATACATTCACATAACATTATTATATATGTACACAATAATATAAACATATACAATGACTGTAATACACACTTTTATATACTGTAGTATACACATATTGCTTTAAGGCGGGCTGTTATTATATTTTATATTATATAATCAGACTGAAATCATTTAAGTGTTAAAAATACTGCCTCACGATCTGGATCTTCCCATGAGAAGATCACCCAACAAAAGTGAAGCGAACGAGAAGTGTTGGTAAGAATGTGATCTGTTCCTTCTTCTCAGCAAGTGACCACACTGTGGCGATTCCGCTTGAGGGACAAACGATTATTGTTGCCAAATGATACATTACAAAATGTCTGCCCAAATTGTTCAATACACTGAGAAAAAGCGTAAGACGTGGAATTTTGTTGCACCAAGACAATGCCTCTGCCCACACTGCCCAAGGAACAACCCAATTTCTGCAGGAGTCAGATATTTGTCCCATCCTCCCTACAGTCCAGATCTGGCCCCATGCGACTTTTTCTATTCCCCGAAATGAAAGAAAACATTCGAGGTAAATGATTTGAGTCGCCCTAAGCTGCAGTAGCGGCTTACGAAGAATGTATTTGCGTTCAGCATTTGAAAAATGGTTTGAAAGGATAAGACGTGTGTAGAATGCAATGGAGAATATTATGAAAAGTTGCAATGATCAGATCTAAATTTTTAACATTTTATTGCGTCCATTCTCAAAACTTTTGGAGTGACCCTGTATGGGCAATATACGTGGTAGTAACAGATTTTTCTAAGTTTTTCCAGAGATTGGGATAAGTATATCAGTTTAATGAAATGTGAGCTTCATTGTGATGAGCTTGAAAGACGAGTGTAATATTCTAGGCAGTGTAATCTATAGGGCTACAAAGTTGGTTTTTGGAAAACACTATTAGAAAGTAGTCTCAAAGACAACAAAGAGTGCACGGAGAAATTAAAAAAAAATAATCCAGCTTCCACTGGTAGGGGTCTTCCGATCGGGCTGGTAACCCATCCAAGTAAAAATATACTTACTCAAGTAGCTCGGAAGACAAATAGCCGGGTCGTTTGGAGGATCCCTTCTAAGCCGAAACAGGCCTGTGGCCTATCTTGAAGGTTGATGATGATGAACAACAACAATGTGTAGTAACTGTTCGCCTATCCCAATTATGGGATTATACAACATTCCTTCCGAATGAACATGATTTCACCAGCTGTTCCCAGAAAATCCAAATTATACATTTTATTTGACATGTAAATAATTTAATATGCCATTTTAATCGAAATCATTAAGAGCCATTTTTGAGAAAATCAAAATTTTCGATAAATGTTCCATGTGAAGAGTAGTTGGAGGGAGAGATTTTCTTGAATATCTTCGTTTCGCATCTTTGGAAGATGTTGCACTTAAACACCAAGTTTAGTATTGATCTGACGTTTCTGTTTTTGAGTTATGCTGTTCACAAACACACACATTTTTTAAAATGTTTCTCTTTAGGGGACCTCGGAACTTGTATTTCCGGTGAAAACTCCATATCGAATTTTAGGTGGAATGCAAATACCTTCCCTACTTACTACGTACGTGATAAAGTAAAAATGCCGCATTATTAATTTTGTCTCTGAATCGTACAATCAATTCAGTGCCAGAGAAATGAATTGCTGTTGATGAATTAAAATAATGGGAATTAATAACCAATTTAAAATATATAAAATTAGAGTAAACATTTATAAAAACTCAAAATAGGAACCTTACGACAACAAAGCTTTTGTGTTCCACAGAAAGAAAAGCCGCCTTCAAAAACAGCGATAGGTGATATCTAGGTTCTACTTACGTATGGCGGGTGTTCAAACTTTAGATCCAGCGTTCTACTAATGGACTGAAATTCAAGCTGGGATTAGAGTTTGAAATCGGTAGTGGAAAGAACTGAAGGAGTGACCACCTCACACATTGACACACACCTCAGTATTTTTTCTCTTCACAAGCATTCCTTTTGCCTGCCGATCATGTGTTCGGGTGTTCAGAAACGGAACTAAAGAATATTCCAGAAAATATAAGTCCTAATGGTTGTAATAAACTGCAGTAAAGATTAGAGTTACCTATGGAAAAATTAGATTAAAAAAAACTAACAGAATGAATGACATGGCAATAAATAATTTAAAAATTATGGAATTAGGGACAAAAGGGTAGGCTAAAATCAAAACTAATTTAAATTCACGTTTTGATGATAACTTCAGATCCGCGGCAAAGTGAGGTAAATGATTCTATATAGTTGTTAAAGACAGTATAATCTAGTTATTCATAGAACTGAAGAAAGGAACGCAAAATGTCAAGAAGCTATTAACTGTAAGATTTGGAGAGAACTAGGAAGAACTTAATTTTTCAAGAAATCTCTTAGAGTGTCTCCCGTCTTACTACGCGTGTATTAGAAAGTACTCTTATGTGTAACTGTTTGGAAGACGAATGTACACCTGTTTATTGGTAATGTACTCTGATAGATAGAATAAGGAGTGTATTCCACCCAAGCACTTGATATCGAGATTGCACTATAAATAAAAGAAACGTTTATAGAAAAAGGTGTGTGCGCGCATGCGTGAGAGAGAGAGATAGAGAATAACTCAACGGAAAGTCGAATAAATGCCAAACTTGGTATTTAAGTTCCGCATCTTCCAAAGAAACCGCAAGAAGATTTTCAAAACAAATCTCAACCCAAACTATTCTTTTCATGCTATCCTTATGTTTTATTTTCTCAAAAATGATTTTTATTAAAGTACAAAATGTTAAGCAAATGTTTGCATGACTAGTAAAATTGTATCTTGAATTTTCTGTGAAGTCCTCTTCATTCTGAATGAAATTTGTGACAGTTCGTGTAATTGGAATAACAAAGAGAGAGAGAGAGAGAGAGAGAGAGAGAGTGTGTACATTGGTGAAAAAATTACCAAATAAATTTAATAATTAGAAACATATGAACTCTCTTTGTGTGTTTTTTTCCCTTTTTTCACATATATCCTTGATAATATAAGCGTTGTGTCACTGAAGAAAGATTGAGTTCGAGCTGATAGAATTTAGCATTTCATGCACTCTAAGATACTTAGTAGAAATATTAAATTTTATTTGCATCTCCGGACAGGAACGCGTTAGTTACGTAATTTGACCTTCATGGTTAAAGCTCTAAGGTAAACTGCAAGTGCTTAATTGAAGATATCCAGCAGTATATAGGGTCTTTCAACAAGAGTGTCCTATCTTTGAACTTAAATAAAACACGTTCTATAAATGATAGAGGTTTATTTCTTTTTTATTTTGGAACATAATTAATGTCATTACGTGTGGAAGAGAACATCAGTTAAGTGACCGCCGCGTCCTCGTTGGGTTGCGCGTATACGGTTGAGCCAATTTTCAATGACAGAAGAACGTAAATGAGGTCCAATTTACGAATAACACGCGTGATGTTATTCATAAGATCATTTACTGTATTTTGCTTGTTGACGTAAACTCGAGATTTAACATAACCCCACAAGAAGTAATCCAACGGCGTTAAATCACATGACCTCGGGGGCCAGTTAACATCACCACCACGGGAAATGATGAAACCTCTGAACTTCTCCTTCAAAAGATCGATTGTTTCGAGAGCAGTGTGACATGTGGCACCATCTTGCTGGAACCAGATGTTTCTGCGATCCATACCATCCAATTGAGGCCAAAAATAATCCCTTATAAGAGCCCGGTATCTTTCTCCATTGACAGTTAGAGCTTCTCCATCTTCATCTTGGAAAAAATATGAACCAATGATTCCACCATACCAAAATCCACACCACACAGTAACTTTTTGGGGATGAAGTGGTCTTTTTTGAATCTGCATTGGATTGTGATTGCTCCAATAGCGGTAGTTTTGTTTGTTAACACAGCCATCCATCCAAAAGTGGGCTTCGTCGCTGAAGATGATTTTTTGACAAAAATCCGGGTCAGCTTCTAATTGCCCCATAGCCCAGTCAGCGAATACACGGCGCAACCTATGGTCGTTGGGCTTTAGTTCTTGAGTTAACACCATTTTGTAAGCGTGAAACTTAAGATCCAGATGCAGAATTCAAGTTGTGGTCGGCGAAAGCCCAATTCTCGCGCTCGACGATCAATTGATTTGTTTCCGTTCTCGCGTACACTCTCACGAAGGGCGCCTATTTTTTCGGCTGAGCGCTTACGTCGATTACGTACAGGCGTTCTTTGATCGCTGACAGAACCACTTCTTTCAAATTTATCGATCGAATCGTTCTCTCGCAGGGACGATTATGCACAATGTAAACTTCACGCAATACACGGAAGGTTTGGTGAACAGATATCCATTTTGATAATAAATTTTCACAATTTCTACGCGTTGCTGAATGCTGTAAGGTTCCATGGCTATTTGTCAAAACAACGGCAGCTATCACATGTTAAAGATAGGGCACTCTTGTTGAAAGATCCTTTAGTTCTGTTACAAACCGAGCTTTGTAAATCTGTTTTCTTGTTTACCAATCCATATTAAATTTACTACACTTTTTAGGTACATAAACTCTTCTAATATTTATAGACCAATGTCTGAAGGAGAAAAAGTAAACCGTCCCTGCTAGAAGTGTGTCCTTTGCGGCTGTTACACCCCATATACCAGAGGATCACGCAGATAATACAAGTTTTGTATTTAATTTCCATATGAATGAGTTTGAAATGCGTTTTGCAAAGTCAGGATTACATTTTATCTGGGAGCTTAGGTATCCCTTGAGATCCTCCGCAGTTTCTTTAAGTTTCGCAGAATAAGAAAGAAGGGTTGTAAGGGTGGGGGCATTGTAAAAGGAAAATTTTGTCCAGTCTCTCTTCAACTTTTGTATCGGATTCCCTCTGAGCTGCAAAGGCCAGTTCTTACCCGAGTTCGAATCCAATGGGGCCTGAAGCACCATTCTGTTCAGCTGGATTCGCCTTGGCCATAGTTTCTTACGTCTTGGACTACATGATGTAATATCTACTGTATATAGCATTTATTACCGATGAAGGATAACACGCACGGGATACGCAAGAAGCTTGGGGTTCGAGATCGAATTCTATAAATCGAATAAGGCACTGGTTCTCGAATCAAAGGTCTCGATCAATAGTATGCTGAAAAGAAGACCAATAGTGTAGCTTTCCTAAGTCATTTAAATTAACAAAAATACGACCAAAAATATATAATACAGAACACATACTCGACTTTCTCGTCTCTTATAAATGCCAGGTATAATTTATGTACATATGCTACCTGAGAGCCTGCGTCACACGGATGCATTTTTATATCTCGAATAATGCTATGGAAATGGGAAGCGTGTGGATAAACTGGACATGCAGTGAATCCAGTAAGCATGTAGGTATGTTTCTGGGTAGAAGAATTGCTAGATCAGCGTGAACAAATTACTGTAATATCAGTATACATGCAGCTATATCTTTGAAGTTTTATCACCATGTGTGTAACTATGTCTGGAAAATATTAACTTATAAATATGTATTGGGAGAAAACGACAGAAATAAGACACTTTATTTCATGCCACTGAACTTTAATGTATTGAGCAGTGTAAATTGAGCGTTAGTAGTATTTAAGTTTTAAAATTTTTTCCTCAGTGAAAACACTGAATTGAAATGTTTATCTAACATTTTAAAACGAAATATTCAATATTTTCTCTAAATTGCAATTCAGGTTTAGTTTGTTCAATATGTTATCTTTGTGTAGTTATGAAAAATTACAACTTCGTAGCTCTTGAAGTTTTTTGCGAAGTCCATTTAAGTTGAGGAAAACGTAGTTTTGAGATAACCACAGTTCAATTTCAGCTTAAAGTACAACTCTTTTTTATAATTCCACCTGCATCCTCTATTGTTTCACTTGACGAGTATATGCCCACAAGTTTCAGACAGGAAGTTAATTGATTTTACCTCTAAAAGTTTCCTTAAGCACACAATAAATGCAGAGAATTCCAATAAAAAGGGAGTGCCCAAACCAACTTTAAAGAGATAAATTCCATCTTAAATGACTCTTTAAACATAAAATGCCTCAGATGATGAATAAACCATTTATATTCTGAATCAGCAAGACTCACAAAATTTGTGTTCGTCAAAAATAGAAATTATCATGCTTAATCATTTTACAACTCCTGGGCACCGCACATCTTTTGTCATTACACTGCTTGCAAGGCTCACAGCATATACTTAACTGTGAAATTTATTGTCCGTTTCGTTCAAAAACAGAATTGCTTTCATACAGAGTTTATTCACAATCTCAGAATTTCCTCAGAAATAAATATAGTTCAGGTTTTGATTATTCTTGGGAGCAAGATTCGAGCAGTGGCGAAATATCCGATGCCAGGTTTTAGCCAAGATTTTTTTAAAAATTGGAAACATGTGTATTTGGAATCTGATTTGAAAGAAACTCAAATACCCCCAAAAAAGTGGTGCTTGAAGCTTTTTTTTCCTGTCGCTGAAGCGAGGATTGTGTGAGATTTCAGTCGGGGAGTTTTTAGGTAAAGTAAACCGGCGTTTACATGTAAACACGTTGTTCTTTTATATTCTCAAAAATGGCTCTTACGAGTATATGCTTGATATATGGGTACTATAAATAGCATGTACATCTGCAGATAGCCAAAGATTTTATTCTCTTTTAAACGTATACAAATGAAACACCACATGACATACATAGAATTTTAGGATAAAATTGTAGGGATCATTAAAATAATTATCCCCAGATGTTTGCTGTTATATGTCCTTTATCTGGAGTGAATAGTATTTATTGCTAACACGATTCTTTTCCCACTTACATGCTGAACACACAGTCGTATTATGATAAGAATAAATTTCTGCTTTTCTGCATTTTACATTTAAGAAAAAAATGCTTTACCGTTTAAAAACGTTCGAGCCTGTGTTTGCGATTTCTGAATTCACTTGATAAGACAGCATGTGAGTGCATCTTCACTTTTACTATATAGAATTATACTCTTCTCCTCTCCAGGTTGCGTTAATCATGCTAATGTTTTCTTAGAATTATTTCTTAGTTGCCTATTTTTCTGTAGTAAGTTTTTTTCCTCATAATTTCCCAGTCAGGTATATAAATTCCGCGAGAATGAGGAACAATTCACAGGCCATATACAGAAAATACAAGGCAAGCATTTTATTCATTACGACAGGTCTCAAATGTGTGTTTAAAACAACTGAGTAGAGTCGTCATTGAGGAAATAGAAAATAACGTGAGGATTGTTTTTCTTTCTTCTTCGAGGCGAGGGGATTTCATAAAAACCGCCTTCCATATTTGAAAGATGTTGGACGTTAATACAAGGTTTGTAATCATCCGACTTCTCGTTCATAACTGTACACACGTATCTGCGCAATGTCCTTTTTCTAATACAAATTTGGGAGAGGGATTCCGGGACCTCAAAGTTAGTATTTTCAAGAATATCTCGATCCCAAATCTTTGGTAAAATACAATGAATATATAAGTACTCTACTTACATGTAGTAAACGATAGAGAGGGTAGAAAAGAATACACTTTAGAGAGATAAGGGTTAAAGATCAAATGGAATATTTGTTAAAAGTAAAACTCGTAGAAAACAGTACAGTACAAAACCAACGGAAATTTTATATAGTTGCAAATAAGCAAGTTTAATAGTAATTATATACCTTTGTTTTTTTTTCACCAAAACGGAAGGGGAAATATTTGCAAACATGAAATTCCTGTGACAAATATTAGGAGTGGTACAAAATAAATAAATAAATAAATGACATGTGAGAACCAATTAAAACTCGAAAATAGGGTGCAAAGAGGAAGAAGAGAAGAAAACTAAAATGATATCCAAAGAAAATGCGAGAAATTCAGTTACCAGTCATGGGCTGTATATACTCATCATTTGAAAAGAAACACTTGAAGAAAAGAGAAATGTCAATATGTGATTGTTCGAAGAGCTGTAGGGGAGTACCTATTTCTTTGTTTGAAAGAAGAAAACAGCGAAAAAAATTTCTGAAGTTGGAAAAAGTGTGCAAGACCGCATAATAAGTGTTCACTGCTTATCACCGACGCGTTTTATCCCAGGGTTAAAACAGACAGGGCAAACCGTTCAACAGTTTATGTGTGATAAGATTTAGCCCTGTTTATCTCTGTAGAAATGAGGCGAGGTAACACTTGTTACGAAGGCACCTCGTTCGCCCTAAATACAGCTGTTATGGAACATGTGTGATATTGAGAAAGTATTGGCAGGGCAGGCCATGCCATGGGAGGCGGCTGGTTTGTTTTGCTCTAGGGAGTCTGCGCGGCTGAAGGCGGCGAGGGGCGGTCGGGGGAGACGGAAGCTGGAGCGGTTCGCTGGACCCCGGTCTTAGTGCTGCGCGCGGTGACATCTGGTTCGTAACCCGACCAACGTATTCCTACATATCTCCGTCAATGCCGTATCAGTGAGCTAGAATGTGTATGTGCGCGTGTGTCCATCATCAACACACGTCGATACTCTCTGTTGCTTCTTGCGGAAATAATCATCCATCTTCTGCGCATACATCGACACGTGTTGACAGGAATGTGTTTGGTAGTGTTTAGAGAGATGCAGTGAGATTTGGCAGTTCCGGTTTTATGTAGCATCTGTTCGTACATAATCGATCCAGATGTTAACAACTTCCAGTGTACCCTGTTAAAATTATCATGTTCACGTCGTCAACATCCGGCCTGCCACGTAGCACCAAGTGCTGAAATCTGATCACCAATATGTTTAAGCACGTGCTGTTTTGACAACTGCTGTGTGCGCTGGTTGCGAGCCAAGATGGCGTTGGGCGTATTAGCTAGCGTGTGTATAGTTTAGAAAAAGTATCTCGGTCATACTTATCAAATAAGAGGAATTTTCAATAAGTCAGGATAGTAAGATAGTGGAAGCAAGTGGAGTGAATAGTATGATGTTTTGGATGTTATAGCAACAGATGTTTGCCGAGATAAGTGATTGATCGGTTAAGTGTCACCTTCAAGGAATGGGAGTGAGAGTAACGTTATTAAACAGTAGTACGTGATGTATTTTGTCTTATTACGTGATTGACAGCCGAAGATAGGGGAAGGAAGGAACTTTGATTTGATTCATAGGAAGATTCTCTAGACATTTACAGTACTGACAATAAAATTGAGCCTTCCTACTCTCCGGGAATAAGTCGTCTGATGAACATATAGTTGACTACCACAGTCTTTAAATTGCCCTGTACAAGAATCGATTAATCAAGACTGCCAAACCGTGTGCCTGCCATGAGCATGTCTCAGTGATCAGCTGGAAGTGCAGTAGCTTTGATGATCAAAAATGAGCGCATGATTGCTGGCGGGATGGACTCCTTGGAGCGTCTTATGCCCGCCCTAGCCGCAGCTAGCACTGCAGGATCTAGCAGCAATAGCAACAATAGCAATCGGCCCAGAGGAAGACCATCATCCAGCACTGCTCTAGTACCCGCAGCATCCGTAGTCACTGCTTCAGCAATCGGCCGTAAGGGTCGTCATCTCACTGGTACTTTCTGTCTCACAGGTGATACCATGGAGGGCATCATCCAATGCCTCGTCTTCCTCAAGGCCTTCTCGGTGCGTATCCATATGTTTAGTTTACACGTTAGATTAAAGCAAAATGTGAGATCTTTAAACCTACATACATTACCGTGCAAGTCTAGAAATTGTTGCTTTCAAAGTAGATTTCTGTTATACTGTATGTTTGATAATTTTAGTAATTACACATTTCTGAATAACTTAGCCTTTGTTAAGCGTAAAACGCAGCTCCCAATTGGAATCATAATAAAGCTTAAATATATTAAAGAATTCATGATATTAATGGCAATGTTAGATGGTTACTAGCTCTCCGTATAAAATTGTGATGTAACCTTTAATAACTCGTTCACGTTGGCTGGTGTAGGCTAAGCTGAGGAATTGGAATCACATTTGAAAAACCCATTGAATTTTGAACATCTCTGGTTAGAGCTGGACCGTAGTATTAATTCTTTAAAATGTGAATAGGGTTGTTTTAATTATATATTGACGCGTGAAAAATACATAACACTTCTTGGCCACTATCAATCAACCATTATTTGATTATAAATTTTAGAAGCCCATATAACTATTGCCTACATGTTTAATTGGAATTACAGAAAAACTGGTTTTATTCGAAATCTGGGGAATGAGATGCAACCACCTTTTGTATTTGAAATATAGGAGGCCGATGCATCGCTTGTGGGCGAAAAATATTTTATATTTACAAGATATAAGATCATTCTTGGACATACAGGGTGGTTTCAGATTTATTACAAAGTTCTGAAAGAAACAACTGGAGACTTTTGTATTTTCAAACTGAATATAAATATTAAATTGACTAGCCTTTGGTAGACTGTATCATAACGAAATGTTATTTATATGGATTACCACTAAAATAGAATAAACTGCGTGTTATTAGATCAGTTATTTGGCTTTAATGGATTGTTTTATGAGGCTTTTACTATTGGTATTTAAAATGAGCAAGAACTCCACCCCTTTCCTCCCTCCTTTTAGTAAATTCTTTCGTGGTATCTTCCACTCTCAGTGCCTTGACGTTTTCTCCTATCTTAAAATGTAAGCTGAACTAATAATAATAATAATAATAATAATAATAATAATAATAATAATAATATGAAACAATCCAATTGCATTACAACTACGCTTAAAATAATTAAATGGTTTATTATAAGCGAAATAGCCATCTCGGGATGGTATGATAGTATATGGCTGCATATTTGAGCTTTCCTGAATGTATTAAAAATCTAACCTCTTACACAGCTCTTTTTCAATAAGATGCGAGATTTTTTTCTCTTCGTGTAAATGGACCTTCCGGGGTTTATCAATACATTTGTGCGATTCATTAACAGCAGTAACCTGGTTATGTACCTCATCAAAACTTGAAATCCAATTAAAAGCTGTTGAAAAAGGAGCTTATAAAGGAAATTAAGTTCATTTGAAATGACCCCGAAAAAGAACCTTATCTGGGCAACCCATCCTAACCGAGGTTTGAACTCGGGACCCTTTGAATGTGAGGCAGACATGCTACCCCCACACATCAGAAGCGGGTAAATGCGTCATCTTTTTTTAAGTTAACGTTAATTATAACCACGTATTGTCATTGAGCTGTTATTGATAAAACAGTGATATATAGTTAGTTCATAGGCTATGGTTGAAATGTGTTTCTTCACTAATTCAAGCAGTTCAAGTAAAACCAACATGTAGACAAAACTTAAAGAGTACACTTTCTGTCGCGATTATTCATGAAGAGATAGGGTTTACGTGATCTGACAGAACTCCAGTTCTAAATATGGCACATAGTTTCATAAAGTAGTAAGGCATTACGTTGCAAAGGTTATAACAGGTTAATGTCTGCCTTAATGTAAAGAAAATAGTGATGCACCACAATATGTTTGCACGATGAAAATTATATTTATCTTAAACTGCTTAAATTAAAGAACATTTATAACTTAATAGTAATTGGGTAGTTAGTACATGGTGTAGTCGATGGAGCCCTTCCCGAGTGCCGGTTTCGTTTCTGAGCTGTTTCTGTTTTCGATTAAGAATGCTCGCTCGATACATCCAGGTAGAGGGCATGTGTATATGACCAACCAGGTTAAAGGACATAAACTTAAAAAAAGAAAACAGTTTAACTAATAAATTACATTTTCTCAAAACTGCCGTTGTAAATATATCTTCAGTGTCATATACGGCATTGTTGTATCTTATGGAGCACAACTGATTCGAGTTACTGTGTGCCCAAAAGTTAAGTATATCTCCATTTTTAAATGAAGGTTTAACATTTTTATCTATAAAATCAGGTTTTAAGTGTTAGTGTGAGTTCAAGCAAATGAAAGAAACTAAAGCAGGAGGTTGATTTTATGCGAAACATGCATCCAGGATCTTCACCACTGATGCAGAAGTAGAACTTGCCGGATTTACGGTGCTACTAAAATTGAAAACTTGTTTATAACCTAATTCTTAAACTTTCATTATATAACTCCTTTTGGAAGGCTCCGTCAGAGGTAAATAATGAAATTACCCTATCTGCTTTAATCACTTCCTGAAACGCGCTAAAGATTTTTCTCATCCTATGTGCTGGTTCTTCTTGATCTCCAAGAATTTTCGTAGAGAGACGAGTTTCAGCAAAGGACTGCGACAAATATTTCAGAATTGTACATTTTTACTTTCTCTACCACGTACACAGTGGATAGAGAAGGTAGTGCATTTCACCCAAAAATTCCATGCCGAGATTTCACGGAAACACATGTTTTGAGAACCTCTGAATTAATTTTTTTTAGAAACAGGTGTGTGTGTGTGAGTGAGAGAGAGAGAGAGAGAGAGAGAGAGAGAGAGAGAGAAAGAACAGCATAATTGAAAAACGAAAAGTATACTTGGTATTTAAGTTCAGTATATTCCAAGATGTTACACGAAGATTTTCAAGAAAATCTCCTCACCCCTAACTATTCTTTACATAGAACATTTTTTGAAAATGTTGATTTCCTAAAACATGGCTAATGATTTTGATTAAAATACTATATATTAAAATATATTTACATGACAAATAAAAGGCATACCTTAATTTTTTTGGGAATAACTTTTAAGTCCTCTTCATTTGGAAGGGATTTTGTATAATCTTGTATAACTGGTAAACGTTAAGAGATAGACGAAAACTTACTACACAACAAATGTAGATCTCTTTAAAACACACAATTTATTTCAAATAAGCTTATTGTGACACAAGCCATTTCTGAGAGATGGCTATTAATGGTTCGAATTCTTCATTTTTGGTCATTAAGTCCTTTCAACATTCAGTTGTTTGGAAACAATAAGGAATTTTAAGGCTAGCATATAGCGTCCAGTTCTTAAACATTTGACTATCTTCGTATCAATAATGAAATGTGTACGAGGGCTGTCCCAGAAGTACCTGACCTAACAAAGAAAACACAAAAATGTTGGGGAAGAAACATCCTTATTTCTCTACATAGTCTCCTTTCAGCTCGATACACTTTTCCCAGCGATGTTCAATAGCTTCGATACCCTGTGTTTTAGTGAGAACCGTCGAGATCTGCAAAATAGCCATCAACTGCAAACTCCACCTCTTCATTATTGGCAAATCTTTCACCACCAAGCCATTTCTTCAACTTTGGAAACAGAAAATAATCAGAGGGGGCTAAGTCTGGCAAATAGGATGCATGAGGAAGCATTTCGAACTTTTAACTCATTGATTTTGGCCATGGCGATAATAGATGTGTGAACTGGTGCATTGTTTTAATGAAACAGAACTTTCTTTTTCGCTAAATGCGGCCTTTTTTGCTTGATTCCATAATCAAACGCTGTAGTAAGTTTGCATAATACTCGCCATTGATTGTTTTTCCATTTTGAAGATAATCAATGAAAATTATCCCACGCCATCCCAAAAACTGACGCCATGATCTTGCCTGCAGATGGATCTGTCTTCGCCTTCTTTGGAGCCGATTCTCTCCTTTCAATCCACTGTTTTGACTGTTCCTTCGTCTCAGGTGCGAAGTGATGGACCCATGTTTCATCCATGGTTATGAATCGACACAAAAACTCGGCAGCGAAACATCCTCACGACGCTGCTTTTGTTCCATTGTGAGTAAACGCGGCACCCATCTTGCGCACAGTTTTCTCGAGTCTAAATTTTCAGCTACTGGGCGATGTTCAGCACTTTTTAAAATGCCTATGATGTCTTCTAGCACGTGCACTTTCAGTCGACGGTCATCCATTATCATTTTGTGGATCTTCTTCACAATTTCTGGCGCGGTCACCTCATTTGGTCGACCACTGCGATGTTCGTCTTGGTAGCTCGTACAGCCTCGCTTAAACTCTGCCACCCAATATTTTACTGTTGTAAACGAAGGAGCAGACTCCCCCAGAGTAGAATTTAGGTCAGCTTTAGTATTAGTTGCACTAAGACCTTTCAAATGAAAGTATTGTATCACATAACGATGACCAGTTTTATCCATGTTTACAAATTCACTGAGAGAGTTCACTATTAATGGCTGCCAAGCAATTACTAAACAACCTAGCATCATCAAACGTAAGCTTTATAAGGGTGGTACTTTCTACCATTGTCATTTGTTTGAAACAAACACCGCTATATATACGTCAGGTGGTAATTCTGGAACTGCCCTCGTATTGTAGCTATTTCTGCAAAGGCTTATTTGGATTAAAAGGTAGTAGATATAAAATAAGCCTTAGTGAGAATAGTTTGTATACTCGCTAACGATAGAGGGTAGAGAAAGTCATGTGGATACATCACATCAGATTTTTTTCTCAGTGGTTTATTTATTGAGGCTTTGACAACGTCTTCTTTTGACCTCTTTATATAACAGCAATACAGCGGAATTTTAGTGTTACTCTTACATAATTAATCTGGCATTCGATATTAACTTCATATCATAATATGACCAGTTTCCTTAATGAAAGACAGAACTTGTTTGAGAAAATCGAGGGTGGTTCTGTACCTTCAGAAACGCTGGTTTTTTCCTTGCATTGGAATACCTAGGACGGGTGGTAAGGATGTGACGTACAGTTAACACAGAACACGGATTACACAAATTGAGGTAGGATTTTTGGAGAGGAGATGAACAAATATGTGGTTTACCTATGGTAAATTCGCAACCTGGTTATTATGGCATGGTTTTTCCAACTCAGAAATTTAAGGGGAGATTAAGAGCCGTTTCCCGCCAATGTTAAATATGCTAAATTCATGACCCATTATCTCAGAATTTAAGATACCAGAGTGACATTTTTTGCAGGATTAGTACACTGATTTATTCCTGTCTGTTGAGTTTGTTTATTACAGAAGATAGGATATTTTCTTAACCGTGCCATATTTTGATTAAAATTTATCAGCATTTTTTAATAAAAAACCGTGTGAGCAACATCAAAGTAAATCACAATAGAATTTAGGGTGGTTATTAGCATACTAAAATTTAATGTTCATCAGTTTCTGAGAAAGCGGGTCATTTATATCAGAAAATCTCATTGAAAGATAAAGCTGCTCAAAGTGAAAATGGAGAAAACAATCTGGCATATGTTTGCAAAGAAAGAAACTACTTGGCCTGGCACGGTTACTTAACCGTTTCTATCATTTTGTTGAGGAATGTTCCCCTAAAACGTGGGCTAAAGTTTACCACTCTTCTCCAAAGTGTGTAGAAATTAGGATTCCTTTTCTGTAAAGTGGTGCAGAATTCGCAGCACAAAATGGTAGATGCAGTACTATTACTTTCTCTACTACGTATAGTAAGTAGGGGAAGTATTGTATTCCACCCAAAAATTCGATACCGAGATTTCACCGGAAATACATGTTTTGAAACCCCCTGAATCCAAAAAAAATCATTTTTGGAAACATGTCCGTGTGTGTGTGTGTATGAACAGCATAACTTAGAAACGAACAGTCAGATAAACACCAAACTTGGTATCTAGATTCAGTATCTTCCAGAGATGCGACACGAAGGTTTTCAAGAAAATCCCCCCACCCCAGATAACCCTTTACATGGAACATTTATGTCATAAATTTTTTTTGTTGAGTCAGCCATTTTCGAGATATTGCTTGTTATTCCCTTAAATTTTTCAATAGTACTTATTTTCTCAAATGGGAATTCGTTATTCATTTTTTTGTCTTGGATATGCAAAAAGTATTAATCTGTGGCAAAGACAGTGGTGCTGCACCTAGCAACCAGCTATTAAGTGATATGTCTATGCTTAAAGGTTACTGTATTTCTATATTGCCCTTGTAAATGCAAAACAAGGGGAACATAGTACGCCTTAAGCGATAGTCAAACATTTTTAGAACTGGTCGCTATGTGTAAAATGTAATTCTCTTTGCATGTCAAAAGATCGTTTCTGCAAATGTTTATCTCGATTAATATGAAATAGATGGAGAACAAGAGTTTGTAAAAATAGTTTGTACAAGAGTAGAGAAAGGCATGTGAGAGTAACACATAAGATTTTCTTTAAAATATAAACATTGTGCCTACAACGATAAAATACATGTGAAATTAAAGAGGAAGTTTCAGTTAATAAGACTGCACAAGAAACTAAATTTTCACTTTCTGGCAATTTTAGCCAAACCATTTAGTCTCTTAAATTACGATGTGGTTGTAGATGCTCTTAGAATGGGTAGCTCACTGGGCGCTTAATTGACCCTTTCAATTGCCACGATTTCCTTTCATGTGAGGTAAGTCATAACACCACGATGCGAAACTGGAAATCTTACTTTGTTCTGAAATCAAAATTACATCTTTGGCAACTGTTTCATTTCGTGATACATGTTGATGGGATGGAATCCATACAAATGTAACTTTTTTAACTTACTGTTTATGTGGTTAAATAGAATTTGAACTTCTTGAAGTAAGTTAGCTCGGTTGTGGAGGTTCAGCAGAGTGTTTAGAAACGGAATAAACTACGCAGTGTTAATGAAGAGAAGAAAGAATCTGAAGTAGTGCTTGTTTGCACAGAGCTCACAAATTATAGACAAAAAAAATGATCTGATGTTTACATTCACAGGTTTTCTTTACCAATAATAAATTTACATCTTATTATATAAAAATATTCTTTTATCCTAGCCACGTTACCCACAACGTGGAATTGTTCCAAACATAGCAAGAAACTTTCAACATGAGGAAACGCATTTTCAAATGTTTATTCGTGGTAACAAGTTCTTGCGATGGATAGAAAGGAAAGGGGGAGAAAAGCAAGAATCGCAAAGTTTCAAGCATGTCCATTAGATGATGTTCAGAAAAGGTGTAAACTTGCAACATCGAATATTTCGAAAACAGTAACGTCACAAAAAAAATTATTTGATATAAACGCGATGAGCTCCACCTTTTTCCTGCAGTAAGCTTTAGGATATATTTTAAGATTTCCGTGTTATACAAAATTCAGTGCATTAAAGGGAAGTTCACAGGATAGAGAAAATTCAAGATACGCATTTTATTTCTGATGTCAGTGTATTAAACATTTCGAATTTAATGAAAATCCCAAATGTCCTCTTCATTTTGAAAGACTTTTGTACAACTGGTAAGCCGTAAGAGAGAGACAAAACATTACTTCTCAAAATATGAAGATCTCGTTAAGGCACACAGTTTATGTCGAATAAGTTTTTTGTGGCGTTAACCATTTCCGAGATATTCTTTTGTTATTGGTTTGAATTTTCAAATACTTCTACATTTTTCAAGGGTTAAGTCGCTATTCCTTTTTTTCTGTGGTCAAGCAAACAGCATGTTATTTCAACGTCGTTACATAGTTATCCACTTTTCAAACTGACTTTTCACTTTTCTACTTGCTTCTGCCTACTGTATCCTTCTTATACCTGGAACAAAATATGTAAATGTGTAACGAATGTTTATTTGATTAACAAGCAGTAGAAAGAGGAATATGGTTTTGTAAGAATTAGTTTGTAGACGAAAGAGTAGAGAAAGTCATGTGAATGGAACACCGGATATTTTCATTGTCGATCTATCATATGCTTTTTGAAACGTTATTAAGATAAAGTGTTGTGCAACACAAACCTAACCTGTGGGGCCGGTGCAGGCAAACTACAGACAGTTGCTGGCTTGTATTGGCAATAATGGCTGTCATCTTGAAACTTTTACATTGACGCTGCTTGTTAGTGGATATTTTGGCATATAGTTGGGAGCAAATGACACTTTGGGAATCACATTTCGCAGATTTTATCCGGGTGTAACCCGCTAAAAAGTGATTGTAGATATTCTTGCATAATTGTTCAATGAAACCAACTATTTTGTGAACGCAGGCAACATTTGGTTCTTAGGACAAAGTTTCCGGATAGTGCTTCTGAGAGCAGAAGACATACTCCAGTGTCATTCTGCTGAAACCTGGCGAACGATTCCACCACATTAGCCATATAGCTTGCGTGCGCTTGTTTCACATCTCCTCTGCGCATTGTCAGCGTTACTGAAATTCTCCCCAATTTACATGTCTCACCGCTACATAATTCAGAGTAGTTACTCGCGGGTTCGAACCTTGCCCTGCGTTTAAGGGAACCGGAAAATGTTCGGCTAATTTGGGCACTAATGAATCCAGCAAACATGCATATTTCATAGTATGCTTAATAGTAGTGTAGAGAAGAGTTACAGCAATATGCGAATGCCTCTCTGTAAATTTCATATTTAGTTTTTTTTTAAGTTCCATTTATACTCCGCCTTTAACTACATTGGTCTTATTGGGGGGCCTTTACTTTGGAACATACTATTTCCTAAAGCAATAGTGTTAATTCGTATTCGCTTGTCGTTGGGTTTCTTGCAATTTTTTTTATCATTAGATCACATACACACACACACTCATTCATACTTTCCAGACTCTGGGGAGGATAAAGAAGAATAATCTTGGCTAGAGAAGAATTCCCATCCCTCAGCGTGGAATCTAACCTGGGATTCCTCGCACAACAGGCAGGTGTTCTACCGACTGAGCTACGGGGCCAACTCATATTTATTTGTGTCGCAGATAATTCCAAAAATGTCAGGCGCTAAAATATGTTGGGAAAATGGTCTAAATATCAACATTTTAAGCATCTTTTCTAAAACTACTGAAACAGAGTAGGAATTCTTAATGCGCATTAATACATGTACCACTAAACTAGCTGAATTGACCCACTAACAGTATTTCAGTATTTCTCTTTTTGTTTGCCCGAAAAAGATGAATTGAAACTCTCGTCTAAAGTGTTAAGACAAAATGCTGAAGTTTTAAAAATGTATTACATTCAGAAATATAATTCTAGTACAGTGTAAATAACAGATGGCGGATAAGCATTGTAACTTTTAGAAAAGTGTATACAAACATGACAAAATGTAGTTACGAGATAATTCAATATACGAGTAAATAAAATTAAATTAGACCTCGCACATAGTGCCGACTATTTGTCTTTCAGTATGCCTAACTAGCGTATTTGTCATTGTAAAGGCTAAATTTTCCAAGCCACTATAATAGCCTTATATATTCTGAATGAGAAATACTGAAGTGGATTTATTTTCATTAAGAAATATCCTGTAATCATGTATTATTAAGAGTTAATCCAATATGTAGCTGCCATAGTTCAATAAGGCATCTTTAACTTTTTAAAGAATTGTTAACTGGAAACAACTTCCCATTAGCAATATAAAGTCTGTAATATGACCTTATATGTTAAAACCGCATATAATGGAACAAACAAAAGAAAAACAACCACACACAGAATCATGTCATTACGTATGTCAAACGAAACAAATATATTATCTAATATATATACAGGCTTTATAAATTTATTTTTATAATTATTTTTTAAATCCATAATTGAAGTGTAGTTTAACAAGGAATATTTCGGAAATGTTTAATGCTACAAATATACCTATGATGTATAATGTATATGATTGATTCCAGGTGGCAAAAATGTTACAATGACGTCAATTTTGTTTCAGAATCGAATGATGTAAATTGATAAATGGTATTCAACTGTTAGAAACAAAACGTTATTTTAATTGTAGAATTTTAAAGTGGAGGTGTACTTTTGTAGTTGACTGGCTAAAATAAAGTTGTTGAATATTATTTCTAAATGGGGAAGTTAAGCAAGTGACAATGATGTCTTCTCAATAAGGGTTCACAAATCGATAGGTCACCAAACATAGGCATAAAGAACACTATTTCAGTAGATTAACTTGCGGCATAGGTTTGTTTCCGTGTCCAGCTAGCATAAAGCTAAGGTAATTACACATAAAATTATTGTCATGGCTAATAATTACTCAGATTTATAGTTGACCCTTTCATATCAACTCCAATTGGAGTTTAAGAATATCGCTGCTACATTTTTTCTCTTAATACTCCTACATTGGTCCCTTGTACTGTGAACAGAACAAATTATGACAGCAGTCCACTCTCATTCACACAATAATCAGGTTTAAGCTTAAAAATATAACCACGATGTTAACGTAATGAGCGCGACGATAATAGGGAAAGGAAGTTGCAGCTGTAATTGTCACCTTAAATCCCATTTCATCAGTCGTTACTGCAGCTGTTTATTTTTCTTTTATAAAAACCATTATGGTGATAGCTGCCTGAAGATGTAGGCTGGAATATATCCACAATGCTCATATTATGATTAAGTTTTGTACAATGTGATTTTAAAGCTCTTTAGTTGCGTGGCCAGCATCAAATACCTTATTTTCATAATTAGTTACTGAACCTATAAGTAAAAATGTTGGTTCTGTGTTTTTAATAAAATGAAAAACTCACATTTTTATTATTCAGCTCTTAGCGTAGTACGTTGTAATATGTAATGTAATTAAATGTGGTATAAGGCACCTTCCTCTCGTGCAACTTGGAAGCAGTAAAGCAGAGGCGTTTCCAGTCTTGCGTTGTATATGTACTTGTGTTTAGTGATGGGGCGATAGCACTATTTCTCGATACCGATACTGATTTTTGAGTACCGATACTCACTTTATAAAAAGCTTAAAGGCGATAGCGTATTCACTGAATTATGTGAATTAGTTTTGTGTGTATAAACTCATGTAACTAATTTTGTATTGTATGCTAATTCGAAATTGTTCCTGTCTGACATTCTTCAATTGGCAGCAATGTTTTTATCTCGATAATGCCACAGATTATATATCCCCTGTTGTTAGTCAAGGATGATGATGATAATAGGGGAAGGATAACTATGCATAGCACGATTCGAAGACCCCGAAGTCATAGGACGGCGTCGGTTTTTAGCGTGAAGTGACTATTGCAGAAATGTGATTTAGTGCGTCAGCTTCATTCATAACTAAATGCATCTTGCACGAGTACCTTTGCTCCTTCCCCTATTGTTTTGCATGTTTTCATTTAGACACAGGAGTCTATGGAATGTTGAGTCGTGTACCCACATGAAACGCAGTATACGTCTATCAAGAACCGTAGTCTTTAAACTCTTAGGAGATACGTGGGAGTCAATATCCTGAAATATCCACTCCTTTCATACCTTATCTAGCATAAAGTTAAACGCAAAAACTTTATATAATGCAAAACTTAAAAGTATCGAATAAGTATCGAAGGTTTATGTCAAAGCATTAGACTTATTCGACACCACCGCAGAGTATCGAGATATCGGCGGTGTCAAGGTCCCATCCTTACTTGTGTTATATTTTAATTCAATGAACAACCAATAAACAGAGCATTAATTTTGGGATGCATTATAAAAATGCTTGAATGGTCGCGTTTGTTAAAAGCTTGAGGACTGTTATTCTGAAACTATATTGCCTAGGTATATGTATATTTGTCGTTTAACAATACGTCATGTGGTCCTCATTCTTGCATATCATTTTCATAAAGATATTTGCTTGGAGTTTCGCATGGTAGCAATGTTTGCTCTAACACAAGCAATCTACAAGTAACGCAAGTAAAATCTAGGCTTTGATTAGACAGATAATAATTAAAGAAGACATTTTAAGCAATATTAATATAATTTATTTTAAGTTGTTGGCTTAATATTAAATTGCGTTAAAGTAATTAGGTAAATTTTCAGTGAACTGCAATATTTATAGTTCAAAGTATTGCAATGCAAAGAGATCCATGCAAATAAAATTTTGGAGGAAATGGTTTAACTGTTTTAAACTCTAAATATTTTAATATGAATTAATTTCAGTTGAGCCTTCCGCCTTATTACAATTACGCATTTATAACAAAAGTGTCAGCAAGTCTGCTTCCCAACCAGATCTAACCTCGAAACAAGTTTGTTCCCTTTCCCCTGAGATCTTCCTTAAACCCATAAAAGTTCCTGGTTTACTCCCAGTCATTCCATTTGTCGTCTCGAAGGACTTGACAGAGCTTGCCAGATTTAAACACATGAGAATGGTCAATAAATACTAAGGTTTGCTGAGTGCAATGGAGTGAAACAAATTACGCGTTTAACGTTCTTTACGTGGCGATGTCGTTATTCAAAATCGGATAGATTATGTGCCTTAGGGCAGTTCACGGCCTTTAATAAATGTTTCTTTTAATATACTTATGTTTTGTAAACGGTTCGGAAAGTGACCAATACTAATGAGGAGTGCACTGTAATTTCATGTTGAATTAGCAAAACTTACGAATGAATGTTTCGTGATCTATTAAATTTCAAAGTGTGGGTTTTGATGATATTTCTCTTGTTTTAGGTGTTAGAACATATTCCATGCACACTTTTAGGATCCTGCAGGCAATGTATACTTTTATCAGATTAGTTAAGCATGTTACACTTAGCTACATCCTTTAAGAGAACTACATTATTTCTTATAAGTTCTGATACCACTAAAGCTTACATTATCGTCGATTAAGAGTTGCTCGGAGAAGGTACTTACGTACCCGTCCACTGAATGCAGCTGCTGATAGCGAAGGCAACTGAGTGAAACAAACACTAAAAGTACCTTAGGAAAACGAGTGAAATTGTTTTAGTCACAATACTAAGCAAATGGACGGTAATCCATTGATATGCTCTTGTCTATAAGACTAATAAATACTCTCTGAGGATAAAGTTGGGTTTTTAGCATTTTAGAGGTATATTTTGGCTTGGAGGGGCAGATGAAGGTCGGAATGTTAATAATTTAACTACTTTTTCATATGACTCCAGTGCGATATGGACGAATGGCGTTTAAGAACACCTTGTTTACCAACTAATTCTGGGTTTATTTCAGCATAATTATCGCATCCTGTAGAAAAGATAATCCAAAAATACTGTGCCCGTTATTTGTTTCCGATTGCGAGAGATTTAAAGCAAAATACCAGCTTTATGATCTGGCCAAGAGTAATGCATTTAATTACTTTGTTCTAGAAATAAATGTCTTTCCGAAGGGTTTTGCGCTTTTAGTTTTAGAATGTAACATTTTACCTTTGCGTTCAAGGTTAACCCTTGTGTTGTTTCATAATTCAATAGTTGGTACTAATGATACAATACGAGGTGATGTAATTTGTTTTTAAAGCAGAAGTTGCTTGTATTGTACATATTTTATAATATCATTATTTGTGTCTGTTTTATTCGTGAAATATTGTTCGAAATGTTGAGCTTTAATCAATCTCGTACTACGTACTCGCCAACTTATCGATAATCTGAAAAGCCCTTATAAAAAGTTACAGTATAAGTAAATATTCCCTAATCCTTGTTTACGAAATCAAAGTCAAATGTGTTAAAAGAAACATAACGTTTACTACTACCAGGCATAGCATCTCTATTTAAATAAATTGGTCTGTCATAAAATAAAGAACGCTAAACACATGCTTTAGAAGGTTGGGGGGACTGTGGTGGTATTAAGCTCAGGGCAGCATTAACTGTTGCAGGTGAACAGCTTTTAGCACTGAAATAAAGTATTCTGTAGTGCAGTTATATAGAAAATCTTTAAATTTTTATAATGTATATTCTATAAAACTTATTCAACAAAGACGAATGAAAATACGAAAAGTGTAAAATTATATAATGCAGCCTTTTGCGCAACAATTTTTGTATAAATAAATATTTTTAGTTTAATATTTATTAGTTTTTAATCAAACGTTTTAACACATACTTTGAAATTTATCTAAAATGAAGTAAAAGCTAAAACAAAGTTTCCCTGCTTAATATATAAAGAACAGGTAAACTGTTTTTATCTTAATTTACTTATTGAATTCTGAAGTAAGATGCATTTAAGCAAATTGTTGCTTTAAAAATCTTTCGACTGTCCGTGCAAAAATTAGTGAAGCTCGGGCTCTTTGATTCATTGCGTTTCCCGGATTAATTCCAAAAGTCATTGGTCTAATAGTTCTGACGTCATGAAAGTTTATTTGCAATCATGCATTTAATCGCGTATCTCGGTAAATTCATGTTTTGAAACATTTTACTATATGTTTGTACGGTATTTCCAGTTTGTAGTGCATGTAATGATAATACATTAATGCTCATATTACTTCCTGTTATTGTAAACAAGTAATTACTTGTGAAAAAATGAATGACACAAGCTTTGTGCCTTGTAAACATTGTCCTCATTAATCACTCCGCTGGTCTGCTGTACCTAGTGCGATATAATTGTAGGGTTACATGTGCACAAAAATTCGTCTCACTTTGAATCCAGCTTTACGGAGTATCTTGAAGCGGGCGTTTCTTCTTCTTCGCCCCCCCCGGGTATGCATTCATTTTAGGAGATGCGACTCTTAGTTATTTTCGAGAGCCAAGATAACGATATAGTAACTACCGTGTACTAGAAATCAGCATTAACGGAGTAGTTGAATGTGTTACGAAAGCATCTTAAAGAACGAGATGCTGTAAACACAATAGCCGCGTCTTACTGAATACTGGCGAAATCAGTGATGGCTGGTAGGGAAGTGCTATCGATTACTTGTGTAGTGGAGATAATGAAATGTCTGTCTGAAGTAGTGGTAGCGTGGCTGTGGTAACGTTCTCTTGTATCATTGATTTTTGTTCCAGCCAAGATCTTGACCACGTGCGTGGGATGGGAAGGGGGGATGTACGTAATTACAAGACGGTTCATTGGCAATAGACATCAGTCTGTTTTTCTTCCGCACTTGTGACCTGTTGCGGATCTCATTTCTTTCTTCTTTTTCTCCTTCGAAATCTCCAAAGACAGAGCGAAGCAAGACGGTCGATGAAAAATAAACGTGGCTTTCTCCCTGCCAAGGTAGTTAAAGTATAACCCTGTGACGTTAGGTGATAATTTTCGGTATATCACAGACTCGCTTCCTTTATCACTGCTCACCACGGCACAGCACTTGAGTGAGATTGAGGAACCCCTTCCGTATCACGATGCAACTTAACTTTCGTAGTAGTACCTACAGTACCACCATCACTATTGCCATTACTACTACCGTTACTATTATTTTTCACACTGATGTCATTTGATACTACCACTCTTGTTATTACAATCCATTTCACCACGACTACACTTTTCCTCCGCCATCACCACCATTACCAATACACCATCCACTAACATCACTACAACCACCACCATCACAACTACTACTGCTGTTGTCGCCACTAGTGTTACTGCAGGATAAGATCACTATTACCATTGCTGCTAACGACAATAATGCAACTACTAATACCAATGCGAATACTAGCACTGCTAAGATCCTACTACCATTGCTACCAACCTCACTTATGCAGCTGTAATACCCCTGCGAATACTAGCACGGCTAAGATCGCTACTACCATTGCTACTAACCTCACTAATGCAACTACTAATACCACTACGAATACTACCACTGCTAAGATCGCTACTACCATTGCTACCAACCTCACTAATGCAACTACTAATACCACTGCGAATACTAGCACTGCTAAGATCGCTACTACCATTGCTACCAACCTCACTAATGCAACTACTAATATCACTGCGAATACTAGCACTGCTAAGATCGCTACTACCATTGCTACTAACCTCACTAATGCAGCTGTAATACCACTGCGAATACTAGCACTGCTAAGATCGCTACTACCATTGCTACTAACATCACCAATGCAACTACTAATACCACTGCGAATACTAGCACGTCTAAGATCACTACTACCATTGCTACCAACCTCACTAATGCAACTACTAATATCACTGCGAATACTAGCACTGCTAAGATCGCTACTACCATTGCTACTAACCTCACTAATGCAACTACTAATACCACTGCGAATACTATCACTGCTAAGATCGCTACTACCATTGCTACTAACCTTACTAATGCAACTACTAATACCACTGCGAATACTAGCACTGCTAAGCTCATTACTACCATTGCTACTAACGTCACTAATGCAAGTATTAACACCACTGCGAATTCTAGCACGGCTAAGATCGCTACTACCATTGCTACTAACCTCACTAATGCAGCTGTAATATCACAGGAAATACTGGCACTGCTAAGCTCGCTAGTACCATTGCTACTAACCTCACTAATGCAACTACTAATACCACTGCGATAACTAGCACTGCTAAGATCGCTACTACCATTGCTACTAACCTCACTAATGCAGCTGTAATACCACTGCGAATATTATCACTGCTAAGATCGCTACTACCATTGCTACCAATGTCACTAATGCAACTACTAACACCACTGCGAATACTAGCACGGCTAAGATCGCTACTACCATTGCTACCAACCTCACTAATGCAAAAACTAATACCACTGCGAATACTAGCACTGCTAAGATCGCTACTACCATTGCTATTAACCTCACTAATGCAGCTGTAATACCACTGGAAATACTAGCACTCCTAACATCGTTAGTACCATTGCTACTAACGTCACTAATGCGACTACTAACACCATTGCGAATACTAGTACGGGTAAGATCGCTAGCACCATTGCTACTAACCTCACTAATGCAGCTGTAATACCACTGCGAATATTAGCACTGCTAAGATCGCTACTACCATTGCTACTAACGTCACTAATGCAACTACTAATATCACTGCGAATACTAGCACTGCTAAGATCGCTACTACCATTACTACTAACGTCACTAATGCAACTACTAATACCACTGCGAATACTAGCACTGCTAAGATCGCTACTACCATTGCTACTAACGTCACTAATGCAACTACTAATACCACTGCGAATACTAGCACTGCTAAGATCGCTACTACCATTGCTACTAACCTCACTAATGCAACTGTAATACCACTGGAAATACTAGCACTGCTAAGATCGCTAGTACCATTGCTACTAACGTCACTAATGCAACTACTAACACCATTGCGAATACTAGCACGGTTAAGATCGCTAGTACCATTGCTACTAACCTCACTAATGCAGCTGTAATACCACTGCGAATATTAGCACTGCTAAAATCGCTACTACCATTGCTACTAACGTCACTAATGCAACTACTAATACCACTGCGAATATTAGCACTGCTAAGATCGGTAGTACCATTGCTACTAACCTCACTAATGCAACTACTAATACCACTGCGAATACTAGCACTGCTAAAATCGCTACTACCGTTGCTACTAACCTCACTAATGCAACTACTAATACCACTGCGAATACTAGCACTGCTAAAATCGCTACTACCGTTGCTACTAACCTCACTAATGCAACTACTAATACCACTGCGAATACCTGCACTGCTAAGATCGCTACTACCATTGCTACTAACCTCACTAATCCAGCTGTAATACCACTGCGAATACTAGCACTGCTAAGATCGCGGCTACCATTGCTACTAACGTCACTAATGCAACTACTAATACTACTGCGAATACTAGCACGGCTAAGATCGCTACTACCATTGCTACCAACCTCACTAATGCAACTACCTTGCCAGAGCCCTGTTTGCCGTCCAAGATCTCTTTTGGACGTTGCCCGCCCCACACGTGGCCGAATGTTACATGCCGGACGTAGGGTTGGTCTTTGTGGGGCAAGAAATAACTGTTGAAAATATTATAACATTAATGCTGGAAACTGAGAATAAATGGAAAACTATTCAAGACATGATAATTAAAATTATAAAGGCTAAAGAAATGGATGAAAACGAGAGATAAACATGATTGCTTCATTGTGAAGTAATGCTGAGAGGCAGTTTCCGCAATGTGAGCAAGTGAAAAAAAAGAGGGGTTTTTTTAGTCGGTATGAGTCCGGCACATCAGGGCAATCTCCCCTGATGCCCATGAGGGTTTTTCCCCCTCTTTATATAAAAAAAAACTAATGCAACTAACAATACCATTGCGAATACTAGCACTACTAAGATCGCTACTACCATTGCTACTAACCTCACTAATGCGACTTTTAATACCACTGCGAATACTAGCACTGCTAAAATCGCTAGTACCATTGCTACTAACCTTACTAATGCTACTACTAATACCACTGCGAACACTAGCAATGCTAAGCTCATTACTACCATTGCTACTAACGTCACTAATGCAACTATTAACACCACTGCGAATACTAGCACGGCTAAGATCGCTACTACTATTGCTACCAACCTCACTAATTCAACTACTAATACCACTGCTAATACTAGCACTGCTAAGATCGCTACTACCATTGCTACTAACCTCACTAATGCAGCTGTAATACCACAGGAAATACTGGCACTGCTAAGATCGCTATTACCATTGCTACTAACGTCACTAATGGAACTACTAACACCACTGAGAATACTAGCACGGCTAAGATCGCTACTACCATTGCTACCAACCTTACTAATGCAACTACTAATACCACTGCGAATACTAGCCCTGCTAAGATCCCTACTACCATTTCTATTAATCTCACTAATGCAACTACTAATACCACTGCGAATACTGGCACTTCTAAGCTCGCTAGTACCATTGCTACTAACCTCACTAATGCAACTACTAACACCATTGCGAATACTAGCACGGTTAAGATCGCTAATACCACTGCGATAACTAGGACTGCTAAGATCGCTACTACCATTGCTATTAACCTCACTAATGCAACTACTAATACCACTGCGAATACTAGCACTGCTAAGATCGCTACTACCATTGCTACTAATGTCACTAATGCAACTACTAATACCACTGCGAATAGTAGCACTGCTAAGCTCGCTAGTACCATTACTACCAACCTCACTAATGCAACTTGTAACGGAACAAATTGTATATGTTTTAAGCCCCACGTTGATGCGGCAATTTGCGACGGTATTCTTACAAATGTTTGTATTTATTTAACATTAATTTTAGTCCCACGTTGTGATAGCCAATTTGTAACGGTATTAAGGTTGTGTTGACTTCATGTGAGTTGAAGCCATCTTGTGACGTCACTCCTTTGTCTGGTTCGTAGCTCCCTCTGGCGTAGCAATTTGTATCAGTTTTGAAATAATTTATTTTAAATGTCCTCCGGCTAGCTGTTTAGGTCGAACATTTATCTCTTGCAGGGTGTGAATCGGAAAGGAATCTTTTATCCAGAAATTATACTGACGAAGAAATTGGCTTTATAATTTTTATTGCCGAACACGTTCACAAACACTTTTACATATTAATCTGGATACTCGCCAAACTGAAACTGTTTGTAATAACTTCTTACTTATCACTTTTAACTATGTATTTCAACTTTGTGTAGAATTAACTTTATAATAATTCTCGTAATTATGCTGCGTGTAACTTGACGAACTGAAGGACTGACTGACGATGAACTGAGAGACCGACGTGTAGTGTGTTGAGAATTCTGTTGAACTGGGGGGCGATTTACCTCGGACCTGGCTTATATACTCCCACTCCTCGACATGCCTAAAGATTATAAATGAACTGCTATTGGCTAATAAAACGCGCCAACATTAGCGTCTATTTTAATATCCAATGAAAACCACGAATACATATGCTTTAGGAAATGTTCTAGAAGCTTCTACCGAAAAGGCGCGAAACATTACGTAACTTCCTTGTTCCCAGTAATGATAAACAACTCACCCCCCTCTCTGCATTATTGCGTTATTATTGACAGTTTCAGTAAAGCCGTATATTATTATTTACCAATAATAATTACAATTAATAAACCTCTGAAATCAATGTCACATAAAAATACATATTCATATTACAATCATTATTTACATTTGAGTAATTTGTGATACAAATTACCGTATCAAACTACTAATACCACTGCGATAACCAGCACTGCTAAGATCGCTACTACCATTGCTATTAACCTCACTAATGCAACTACTAATACCACTGCGAATACTAGCACTGCTAAGATCGCTACTACCATTGCTAATAACCTCACTAATGCAACTACTAACACCATTGCGAATACTAGCACGGTTAATATCGCTAATACCACTGCGATGACTAGGACTGCTAAGATCGCTACTACCATTGCTATTAACCTCACTAATGCAACTACTAATACCACTGCGAATACTAGCACTGCTAAGATCGCTACTACCATTGCTACTAATGTCACTAATGCAACTACTAATACCACTGCGAATAGTAGCACTGCTAAGCTCGCTAGTACCATTGCCACCAACCTCACTAATGCAACTACTAATACCACTGCGATAACCAGCACTGCTAAGATCGCTACTACCATTGCTATTAACCTCACTAATGCAACTACTAATACCACTGCGAATACTAGCACTGCTAAGATCGCTACTACCATTGCTAATAACCTCACTAATGCAACTACTAACACCATTGCGAATACTAGCACGGTTAATATCGCTAATACCACTGCGATGACTAGGACTGCTAAGATCGCTACTACCATTGCTATTAACCTCACTAATGCAACTACTAATACCACTGCGAATACTAGCACTGCTAAGATCGCTACTACCATTGCTACTAATGTCACTAATGCAACTACTAATACCACTGCGAATAGTAGCACTGCTAAGCTCGCTAGTACCATTGCTACTAACCTCAATAATGCAACTACTAATACCACTGCGATAACCAGCACTGCTAAGATCGCTACTACCATTGCTATTAACCTCACTAATGCAACTACTAATACCACTGCGAATACTAGCACTGCTAAGATTGCTACTACCATTGCTACTAACCTCACTAATGCAACTACTAATACCACTGCGAATACTAGCACTGATAAGATCGCTACTACCATTGCTACTAATGTCACTAATGCAACTACTAATACCACTGCGAATAGTAGCACTGCTAAGCTCGCTAGTACCATTGCTACTAACCTCAATAATGCAACTACTAATACCACTGCGATAACCAGCACTGCTAAGATCGCTACTACCATTGCTATTAACCTCACTAATGCAACTACTAATACCACTGCGAATACTAGCACTGCTAAGATTGCTACTACCACTGCTACTAACCTCACTAATGCAACTACTAATACCACTGCGAATACTAGCACTGATAAGATCGCTACTACCATTGCTACTAATGTCACTAATGCAACTACTAATACCACTGCGATAACCAGCACTGCTAAGATCGCTACTACCATTGCTACTAACCTCACTAATGCAACTACTAATACCACTGCGATAACCAGCACTGCTAAGATCGCTACTACCATTGCTACTAACCTCACTAATGCAACTACTAATACCACTGCGAATATTAGCACTGCTAAGATCGCTACTATCATTGCTACTAATGTCACTGATGCATCTACTAACACCACTGCGAATACTAGCACTGCTAAGATCGCTACTACCATTGCTACTAACCTCACTAATGCAACTACTAATATCACTGCGAATACTAGCACTGCTAAGATCGCTACTACCATTGCTACTAATGTCACTAATGCAACTACTAATACCACTGCGAATAGTAGCACTGCTAAGCTCGCTAGTACCATTGCTACTAACCTCACTAATGCAACTACTAATACCACTGCGATAACCAGCACTGCTAAGATCGCTACTACCATTGCTACTAACCTCACTAATGCAACTACTAATACCACTGCGAATATTAGCACTGCTAAGATCGCTACTATCATTGCTACTAATGTCACTGATGCATCTACTAACACCACTGCGAATACTAGCACGGCTAAGATCGCTACTACCATTGCTACCAACCTCACTAATGCAACTACTAATACCACTGCGAATACTAGCACGGCTAAGATCGCTACTACCATTGCTACTAACCTCACTAATGCAGCTGTAGTACCACTGGAAATACTAGCACTGCTAAGATCGCTAGTACCACTGCTACTAACGTCACTAATGCAACTACTAATACCACTGCGAATACTAGCACAGTTAAGATCGCTAGTACCATTGCTACTAACGTCACTAATGCAACTACTAACACCATTGCGAATACTAGTACGGGTAAGATCGCTAGCACCATTGCTACTAACCTCAGTAATGCAGCTGTAGTACCACTGGAAATACTAGCACTGCTAAGATCGCTAGTACCACTGCTACTAACGTCACTATGCAACTACTAATACCACTGCGAATACTAGCACAGTTAAGATCGCTAGTACCATTGCTACTAACGTCACTAATGCAACTACTAACACCATTGCGAATACTAGTACGGGTAAGATCGCTAGTACCATTGCTACTAACCTCACTAATGCAGCTGTAATACCACTGCGAATACTAGCACGGCTATGATCGCTAGTACCATTGCTACTAACCTCACTAATGCAGCTGTAATACCACTGCGAATATTAGCACTGCTAAGATCGCTAGTACCATTGCTACTAACCTCACTAATGCTACTACTAATACCACTGCTAACATCGCTAGTACCATTGCTACTAACGTCAGTAATGGAACTACTAATACCACTGCTAAGATCACTAGTACCATTGCTACTAACCTCACTAATGCAACTACTAATACCACTGGGAATATTAGCACTGATAGGATCGCTACTACCTTTGCTACTAATCCCACTAATGCAACTCTAATACCATTGCGAGCACAAGCACCGCTCTGCTACCACCGCCAATATTTGTTAATATAGCTACTAGAGTTACTTATATCACCCTACAGTCACCCCTATTCATACAGTTTTGTAACACCGTTACTGTCCTAATCACTACTACTACTACTACTACTACTACTACTACTACTACTACTACTACTACTACTACTACTACTACTACTACTACTACTACTACTACTACTACTACTACTACTACTACTTCTACTACTACTACTACTACTGCTATCACCACCACGACCACTAATATTACTGCAGCTACAATAACTGCTACCAGCAGCTACATTACCAACACTTTTACTGGTTTTAACACCATTACTACTCTAAATGTATTAATACCACCGCAACTTCCAGCACCACTCCTGCCAACACCTCTGCTGCAAACATCGATACACTGCGACTGCCACTATCATTACCACCACCACCCCTATTACAGCTACTATTAGTACATCAGCATTACTGCGCTACTACCGGTAGATACTTCTACTTTTACTGCTGTTTCTTGGAGGCACTCTTATTGTTTCTTGGAGTCATTAACATAAAGCTTTCTTCAGCACTCCCTCGTTTCGTACGTTGTACGTATTTCACTCGTTTGTTTCTGCAGTCGCTTCCTCCAGGGACTGTATATCCTATGGGGATACAAGGTAGCAGGTTCTATAGGCTACTGCGATATCTTCTTTACGGGAAAATACATGGATTTTTACATATTAAAAAGTGTAAGGGCAATGAAATGCCATCTTCATCACTTTGCTTGTCCTAGTTCGTTGTCCATTGGAGATACATTTTCAAAATAGTAAGTCGACTGTCTTGTTACAGTAGAAGTATACAGCTGGCTAAATGCTTTTAGAGTCTACGAAGGGTGTTCAGCAATTGCCAGAACGTCGTAGGGAAAAATATAAATGGTTTGAACAAAGACTCAATGAAGTGCAAGATTTTCGTCATTGAGAAAGATATTGGACCAACTTAAATAGGCTGTTAATTCCTTGTCATTTAATTTCATCCGCGGTGAGTAAAAGTTACGCTAAAGTTAAAATGATTACTCGCGTCAACAAAAAAGGATTCTAAGCATTCTTACTAGTGAGCAGAAAATGTGGAAGAAGTTACTAGACACTTCCAGAGGCTCAAGCGTATACTTAATCTATACCCTTTTCACTATAAGCTGAAAGGAGAAGTAAACAAAACTTAAATGTATCACTCCGTCGAGCTCATGGCAGCACCACGTGGAGGTTGACGGGAACTAAGACCCGTGAGAGGAAATTGCTTCAGACAGAATGCGAATACAATATATTGCGCAGCTTGGGGATCATTAGGTTTTAAACACTGTATGTGTTATTCCTATATTTTCCCTTGCATTCTAAACTTCTAACACACAATACAAAGAGTAGACAAATAAAAGTTGTACCTGAACAGTTCGTCATGTGTGATTAATAGTACTGGATTAAACTGTTCTTAACTTCTCACTTTACAAATCATTTATTTAGTGGCTAATATTAGTACACCACTTTTGCTTTAAACTTTTATGAATCAACAAACTAAAAAAACGATTAGCACTATAGGTTAAAACACAACTGAAAACAAACGCGACCCAAGCAATCCGAGCAACAATTCTGCATTACTAACAAAGAAGTTCAATAATTGCTAAACAATGGCCAACCATATTCTTGTCGATTAAAGGTGGGTACTTTTCACAGAATTTGTTAAAAGCATTTAACACAATAATTGTCTTCTTTCCATTTCCCGCGTTTATGTTTTCCACAGTGGCAGAGGATTTTCATCCAGCGCCTGCGCATAGCCTCTTAAACCCTCTGCTGTAACGGTTCATTTAGTTATAGGTGGGTGAATCTGAACAAACACATTTAGTTTCATAAATTGAACTGTTACAATAATCAGTTTTTTTAAATTTCTCTGCACGAGAATAACCACAAAATGTTACGGTCTGAACCGAACAGTTTTTGTAGAGGAAGAGACGACATGCTAAGCGGGAAAGGTTTTGGTTTGCCCACCAGCCAATGAGGTGCTGTCTAGTCACGTGGTTTTGTTTATTTCTCCTTTCAGCTTACAATGAAAAAGTTATAAGTGCAACTTATTGAACACAATGCCGTGATGAGTTAGTCGAAAACGTTAGCTGTATGTTTTATAGGAGATATACTATCTATTATTAATCATTATTGGGAAATAATGTGTTTTACAGTTCCACACTGATTTCATAGCTTAATATACAACTAAAGTATCGTCGGTGTTGATATCCATACGGATCTGAAACAAGGAACTTCGAATACAGCCCTTTTTCTAATCAACTCAATAAACCCAATAGCTTTTCTTTCAAAGATTGGTTTTGGGCAATTCGCTTAAAGGGTGTTGAGGTAAGGGTTTTTCGAAATTTTTCGTTTTTTCGTCTCCAGAGAGGCTTGGCAGTCGTTAAAGCTGGATTCCAGATGTAATTAAATGATAACGGAAGAAAAATGCCGCGAGCCAAGTGCAGCGGGATCGATCGATAAATCGAAGCAGTGATTACCGAGTTCTCGCAATGGAAATTGCTTCAGTTATGAGATTTCGGTTAACGTTTCTCCAAGCAGAGCCGAGTAAGTTAGAGGCAATGCAATAATAGCTGGCAGATTGCCTTGTTCTCAACACATCCTTCCTAAATTTGCTGCAGCTACACACAGAGTTGCGAAGTGTTTCTTTTTACCACCTCGTGCCGCATTTCTTCCGCAAATTAGTGCAGGGCTCCTCTGCGCTCATTTCACAGCTAGCCCGCATTCATATCTTGAGGTTGAACTAAACTTAGTAAAACAGTTCTCACAGTCATAGGATTCCGGGACTCACTTCCTGACAAACAGAGACCTGCTGCCTGCGTAAAACGCACAAGGAAGGAACCTCCAAGTGGGCATGGTGCGTTTTAGGTCAATAAAAAAAGCCGATTGTATTGTATTCCAATCAGTAGTTATGTATGATTCAACACCTAAGCCAGCAATGTGTCTTAAAGAAGGTGTTCTATATAGCTCATTGCTCTTTATCTGTACACAGACGTCCAATAGGCCAACGATACTGCTAGCTCCTCAGTTTGTGTTTTAGAAAGAAGTTCAAAAGAAGTTTTTATGGCATTTAAGCGATGTGAACACAACACTTTCGCATTTCTGTGTGTAGCTTTCTATGACTGAAACACACTGTTCTAACCTTTGGATTACAGTCACTACCTGAAGTTGCAGGATTGACAGTTTAGCGGGGTTCCCCATCAGTTCTAGAGGTTTTGGCTACTGGTCTTGCTACGAAAAATATTTTATCTCGCCCTAGCGGGAATTCATTCTAGCGGCCTAAAGCCACAGGGAGGATTACATCTTTTGTTACAAACATATATACCTAAAAAAAATTGCCAGCGAATATCAGTGGTACCTACTGTGCTCAACTTTATGTACATTGCCATAGATGAAAATAATTTCCCTCAATATATGGGAAAAAGTTCTGTGCCAGTTTATGATAGGATTTAAAATGAAACTAATTTCGTAAACAAATATTTCGATAATTCTGTAAAATGTATTGAATAAAAATGCACATACATGTATATGTTCATAATATATTCCATAGTTGTATAGAAAATGGTACCTACAGAAAACAAGTGTTTTCCTCAGTTGTAAAAGTTTGTGACACTTTCGTTTTCTTTCCCCTTAATGCATTTAACGGCATAGAGCCAAAACCATTTACATGGGTATTGAGCGTAGTAAGTACCAACTGCAGTTAAAGAGCATCGGAAATCTTTGGCAACTGTTTGAGATATATATGTTCGTAGCACAAGCTGTAACTGTGCTGTAGTACATAATTATGAACATATTTATACTTGAAAACTGCAGGTTTATTAAACATAATAGCCTTTCTAGGTTATGTTGTATGTGTATACGATCGAAGTTCTGCAGCGATGATTCTATACTTGCGTTGCATATGTGTTGTGGAAACACCAGTGCGGTAGGTAACTGGAAGGATCCTAGTTTCCAAGTTCAGTGATAATGTCTGCATACTAAAATTTGGAGATTACTTGGAAAATGGCATAGTTTCGAAGGCTGTTTAGCGCAATTCTAAGAGTTGCATGTGTTGGCAACTCTGTGAAGATGGTATAGCTTATACGTATGTACTTACATAACAGCACACAGTAAACACAACACCGCTTGACAGTTGGACACGAGCGTGATGCGCTGCATGCTAGCTTAGCCCAATAGTGGCATATGTGCACATCCCTAGATTATAGGGATGGGAAATTCATGCCCTGAAAACATGAATGAACATGTGTGCAGTTATGCCTTAAATTATGCAACAAAAAGTGCTGATTGAATTCGAGCGTATATTAACAAAATAATAGGTTATAGGTGATTTACGTTTAGTCCATGGACGTTGATTTCTTCGTTAACTTTATTGATACTCCAATTCACAACTAAGCAGTAACCATAGTTCTGTTGTGATTCTCTCGTCTGTTGTCTCTCAGCATAACTTTGTGGTGTGAAAAACTTAGTTCTACATCGCAAGAAGTAGCAGGAATGTGCACAAAAGCCGCGAATTCTTTTATATAAAGTTTCGTTGCTTTTGTAGATGCTTTTCCTTCACGAACATCTCGAATTTCAGTCAATTGATTATAGCCCGGATTTTTGGAAAGAACATACACTTTTTTCTTTACTTTAGCTCCTACAATACCCGTTACTGATGTTAAACTGGAGATGTTCTATCGAAATCTGCATTTTTTTTTCATAAAGGAATACCAATTGCTCCCAATGACTTGAAAGTAGTGCAATAGGGGCTGATACGGATAAAAAGTGACCTTATAATTCATTTTTGACTCAGTTTTTGGGAGGGATAACGCAATAAATACGGCATTTCTGGAATCTAAAGTATTTATAATTTCTGAATTTGAGAAAAATGTTCAGAATAATACAGGCCAGCCTCAAGCTAAGTCCCCTAACGCGTTAGAATTGGATCTAGTGGCAGAAGCATATCTGGTGCTATAGTTTTAAATTTTTGAATTCTTGAAGGATCCTTTTTACACTTTCTTAACAGAAAACTAATACTTGTATACGTATCAATGAATGGTTTCCGTTGAACGATGAAGTGTATATACAAGGCATAAAGGAATCATATACGGAAAATGGTTTTCAGTGTTGTACCAGATTTAACTCGGTAAGTCCGTTCACAAGAGGAGCACGCTGTCGTAGCCACAACAGTTTCATTGACTCATTAAAACACTGAATTACTGCTGTGTTGTCAGTAACTTCCGAACCTTCAACGTTAAGAATATGCAGGGGTCTCGGCTGCTCTTCACAAAAGGCTCCAACTATATTAGCAATGTAATGGCTTGCAGTGTTCTCGCCCACACACATTAATCTGTAGGAGTTTTCATCTGGTACGAGTAGCCGTATACCTGCCGTAATTAACGTATGCTTAATCCTACAAATAACGTCTTTCTGTTCACATACCTTGTTATTCTTGGAAATAAACTTGTTGCAAAAATCAAGTTGAAAGGTTTTAAGTCCACCTGCAATAATTAAATTTACTTTGGTCATGATTAAACATCGGTATAGAAAATCTTAACTCCACATTTAAGCTGCAGGGAACAAGTCTATCTCTGTGGTCTGGTGGTTAGCATGATAGCCTCCAAATCCCGGGGTTCGCTTCCCAGCTGGAGTATGGAAATTTTTCTTTAGCCAGGATTGCTTCCCATCCTCCCTAAGAGTTTGGAAGTACGAGTGAGAGTGCAAATGGATGTGTGAATTTGAAGTTTAAAAAGAAAAACTCAACGTAAACAAACCCAAATATACACAACCGTAAACGAGTGAGCATCACTGCCGATGAGCAATTGTTCCAAAGGTAAAGCTTTCGATATGACCTTAGATGTTAAAGGTGGCATATAAATGAGGGGTGAGGTGGTGGGAGGAACAGCTGAACACATGTGAAGGAGGGCGATTCCTCGTTGTGTGTCGTCATGAGGTGTATAAAGAAAGGATGTACGAGACCTTAGCTTGGAGAATGATCACATTTCATTATTGACTGTTTCTTTCGCAGGAAGGCTGCGAAGAATCTTTATAGCAGACAATTCTACTTATAAGTATTCCCTAAAGGCATTAAAGTGTTGAAATATAATGCGTTTATAAAAATGGTCCAAACATGCAATTATATGTCACTTAGAACTATGTTTAGCATGTTTTGAAAGTTGATAAATCGTATAGAAATCAACAAGCTCTGCAAAAAAAAAAAAGCAAACACAAACAAACAACATTGCCAATGCGTGAACTTCCTAGTCCTACACGTGAAGCATCAAACACTGAGAAGTTCCCCCTCTCTACTTACTTATTATAGGATTTAAACTGAATGACTAGATAATACCACTTTAAGACCATTTAGGTGGTGATAAACCTATTACTCAAAAAATAAGAGTCAAGACAGGACGTCACTCATAACATCAGCTTGCGTACTGTATATAACATTAACCATTTACACTGCATAACAACAGTTCCGCTCAGTATATTTAATTAAGAATTACAAAATAAATTTAATGCAACAGACGAAATACTTGAGTAGTAATTCTGTAATTTATACAAAACCACTCTCAACCATCAATGAAAATTAAAATCTGTTAAGTAAGGGGGAACAGTTTTTGCAAAGTTAACTTTAGTACTTTAAAATAACTACGTACGAAATTCAGTAACAATTTAAAACATCAAAGACCAATTAAGAGTTATTAATTTGAGGGTGAAATACAAATTATCAATCTACTGTTATAAAGCTTAATAAAACAGAATTACAGCGCAGCAGCTGTAACACAAGCACTCCTAAACCTAAGTAACTTGTACTAAAAGCAACAGCAAGCTTAAGCATTACTTAATATTCTACGAATAAAGAACTGCATTGCCCCATCAGTTTATTTACAACATGCTAGGACTCGAAACCGACCCCATAGCGTTGGTTGTCATCTCTCTCTATATTAAAGGTTCTGCTGGATTTCTAAATTGCATGCTGTAATTGTTTTATTATCTAGCTTCTCTGAAATGATTAAATACCTCAAACTAACTTACCATTAATAATTTTTAAGATATAAGACGGCTGTTCCAGAAGTACCCGACCTAACAAATTAACACAAACATTTTGGGAAAAACATCTTTATTTCTCTACATAGTCTCCTTTCAGCTTGATACACTTTTTCCAGCGATGTTCAATAGCTTCGATACCCTATTTATAGTGAGAACGGCCGAGTTCTGCAAAATAGCCATCAATTGCAGACTCCACCTCTTCATTGTTGGCAAATCTTTCACCACCAAGCCAGTTCTTCAGAGTGGGCTAAGTCTGGCGAATAGGGTGCATGAGGAAGCAATTCGAACTTTAACTCATTGAGTTTGGCCATGGCGATAATGGACTGTGAACTGGTGCATTGTCTTGATGAAACGGAACTTTCTTTTTCGCTAAATGCGGCCGTTTTTGCTTGATTTCATCATTCAAACGCTGCAATAAGTTCGAATAATACTCACCATTGATTGGTTTTCCTTTTTGAAGATAATCAATTAAAGTTATCCCACGCGCGTCCCAAAAAAATTGACGCCATGACCTTGCCTGCAGATGGAACTGTATTCGCCTTCTTTGGAGCCGATTCTTCCCTTTCAGTCCACTGTTTTGACTGTTCCTTCGTCTCAGGTGTGAAGTGATGGACCCATGTTTCATTCATGGTTATGAATCGACGCAAAAACTCAGCTTTATTGCAGCGAAACATCGCCAAACTCTCAACTGAAACATCCTCACGACGCTGCTTTTGTTCCATTGTGAGTAAACGCGGCACCCATCTTGCGCACAGCTTTCTCATGTCCAAATTTTCATCAATATGTACAGCACTTTTTGAAATTTCTATGATGTCTGCCAACTCGTGCACTTTCAGTCGACGGTCATCCAATACCATTTTGTGGATTTTCTCCACAATTTCTGACGTGGTCAGCTCATTTGGTCGACCACTGAGATGTTCGTCTTGGTAGCTCGTACGGCCTCGCTTAAACTCTGCCACCCAATATTTTACTGTTGTAAACGAAGGAGCAGACTCCCACAGAGTAGAATCTAGCTCAGCTTTAATATTAGTGAAAGTATTATATCACATAATGATGGCCAGTTTTATCTGTGTTTACAAATTCTTTGAGTGATTTCACTATTAATGGCAAAATTAATTCACATAATTACTAAATTACTAAACACCGTAGCGTCGTCAAACAAGCTTTATATGGGTGGTACTTTCTACCATAGTCATTTGTTTGAAACAACAACCGCTATATATACGTCAGGTCGTGTACTTCTGGAACTGCTCTCGTAACACCACATTCTTTGCTGTTCACTGGGGCCTTTCTGTTTAAACTAAATGACCCATGCGAGTAACTCGCACAACCTTGACAAATAACTAAATGCAGAATTAACTGCCACACATCCATGCTTTAAATACTGGACTCCTTTTCGCTGACATTATTGACTTGGAGTATAATATAATCATATACAGTATTAATATTTATTGTAGACTGTTTTTCTAATATTAAAAGCCATATTTAATATATTATAAATTGCAAAATCTTCATATATACACACGAGAAAAAGAAAGCTTAGTGCCATTCGCTCGTTCGCATTCAATACTAACTTTCGTATGGGTGTATATTTGTGATGGAGGTTATGATATGTAGAATCTTTGGTCCACGATGTGTGTGCTGCATCGTTAGTGTAAAATGGTTTGATGATGTGACCGTAATGTCATTAGTAATGCCTTTTTTTTTTCATTGAATATTTATTGCCACGGACTTTCTAATTAAAAGTAATTACATTAAATGAGATAATTTGCATGCTGTTAAACCTATAGTCAAGCTGGGCACCACTCATGCATCACATATTTCCACACGCAACCATGAGCACGACCAACGGAGATTCGAGTCTTCTGCCGTCCAACCTACGTAAGTGTAAAAGCTTCTAGGCGAGTGTATTTACCTCTGTGTATTTTACATTTTGCAACTGGAGGTTTTACGGCATTAGGAAATTTTGCAAATATAGGTGACTCCACGGTATTTTATATAAATTTAACGATAGCGCTGTTAATTCGAGAGGTTATCTTACTTGGCATACTTGAGCGCATGTCATGGTAATGTATGTAAAATAGAGGGCGCAATAATTAATAGTCTTCGACAAAATTGCAAATGAGAATACGATGAATCATTTAAGGATCAATAAAGAAGAGGAAAAAAATCGCTGTCCATGCCCGTGGTAGCGATCCCGGACATTCACACGACAGACGCCAAGCTTAACTACTACAGTAATGAAACGGCATGCAACTTTGTGTTATAAAAACTTAAACCTTACGGGGAATAGCGCAGTGGCTGCCCTGACCGATAAACGCTTGGACATTTATTTTAAGAGGTTTTATTGTTAAGTGCAGTCGTAAAATGTTGACTAGGTATTTTTTCTACGCATCCTGTGTCCTAACTCTTCTAATGAATACTCATTTATATCATTCCGTAATGTACTTTATTTAATATGTTTTAAACCATCTGCAGTTCTTAGTGAAAAAGTATACAGGAGATATTTTCCTTTATATTCTTCTAAACAATGTAGAACTGAAATTTGAAACGCATGATGTGATACAATTCACACAACTTTCTCTGTTCAGTATAACTTATTTTCACAGCTTTCAGTAAATTATTCTGAAATAATCTGAAGATAGCTATTTGTTCTGCGGTGAAGTATGCTAAACCCTTATTGTTACCCGTTCGTACAGGATGATTCAAAAGTCTCTTGACATTTTCGTCAAAACAATGTTTTATGCAAACCTTTTATTACACATGGAAAGTAATGACTACTGGATGATAAACTCAGTACATTTCAATGTGGTGGCCCTCTAAGTTACGGCACAGACTCCATCTTTGTTGTGTAGATCGATACACTTTTGCCAGCATAACTGGCGTGATTGCAGTTACCGCTGCAGCTATTCGGTTTCTCAATTGCTGTAAAGTATTGATCTTCGCTTCACATACTTTGAACTTGACGAAACCCCAGACAAAGAAGTCTAATGGTGTCAGATCTGGATAGCGGGCCGCCCAAATTCTCGGTGAACCACGACCGATCCACTTAACAGGGAAAAGTTCGTTGAGGTGATCACGAACAGTTATGGCAAAATGGGGTGGTGCACTATCTTGCTGGAAAACCACAGTATCTTGTACTGCATCCTGTGACAGCTGCGGTTCCAGGAATTGTTGTACCATGTCAATAACAAAACTTTACGGGCCTTTCATGTTTGCAGAACCAACAGTAACTGGAATTACGTATCTTGTTATTCCCAACCACACGTTTACCTTTGGTGTGTCTCTCTGCAGCCCTTGTATGGCGTTTGGCTGTTCGTCTGCCCAAAGCCTACAATTACGCCTATTGACATGTCCACATGTGTGGAAAGTTGCCTCATCGCTGAATAACACATATTCCATGAGGTCTTCATTTTCAATGGCATTTAACAGGTCATCACACATAGCATGTCGAGCTGCACAGTTTTCTGGTTCAAGCTTATGCATTATCTGGATGTGATAGGAGCGTTTGTGCAGTTTGAAGCGCAAGGTACGCCATACAGCGCTTTGGGTCATACCCAGCTCTCTACTGAGTCTTCTGGTTGATGCACCGGGACTCCGTGAGATGGCATCCCGTATGGTTTTCACGTCTTCTGGTATTGTAGCCGGCCTCCCGCTACGTGCCTCATCAGCAACAGATCCGGTCCGTTTCAGTTTCGGTACCAGATCTCTAATAGATTACCTGCTAGGACCTGGTTTCCTGAGCTTTCTAGTGAATTCTTCTTGGACCTGCTCGTAAGTCAATCCTCGTATACGAGCGAAAACGACAGCTAATATTTCCTCTATTGTAAGCATAGTTTCCAATTACCTATTAACACAAATGCATAAATTAACGATATGAGGAAAATGTCAAACTTTTGAATCACGTGTATAACACCCTCAAGTTAAATGAGAATGGACATGATTTCCAGATTATTCACACAGAATTCAATATAAACATTTCAATCCGCATGGCACAACCATAGTGACATTTTAATCATCATTGGAGACGATATTGAGAAAATAAAACATAACGAACATTATTCCATGTAAAAGAATCGTTTCAGGTGAGCGTACTTACACGAAAGTCTTCTTGTTGCCTCCTTGAAAGATGCGGGACTCAAATATGAATTGTGGTATTCATACCATTTTTCACGCGGGCTGTTTCCTAAATATTCTTTTCGGGGCTTTGGGAACCTGAAAACTACATTTTCGGTGAAATATCTATACCGAATATTTGGTTTTAACACAATACTTCTCTTATTTGCAGTAGCTAAGGAGTAAAGAATTGCTATTTGGCAGTCAGCCCCAATGAAAGCTTTAGTTCATGTTAATTTTGTAAATGTATGTTGATTGTTATTATTCCTGTTGATGTATTTTTGGTAATAGTAGCAAGTTTATTAAAATAGCGTTTCACACCCATTCACACTGTATACAGTACTACAGGTGATTGACACTGATAATACCTTAAATGTAAATTTGGAAAGGAAATTAGGGAAGAAAACCTTCCAGGCCTAAGTTTAGGGTATCTCCCCGGCATTTGCCAATGATGAGGACTGAGGAAACTCTTTAAAAGAATAATAAAATAAATAACTCAGATAGGGAAAATGATTCTAACGGAATTTGGTACTCCTTTTCACGAGCCTTAAAGTCTTTGTCCACCCTTCGAGCAATGGCATATGAACTAACATTACTGAAAAGTGTTAAATAAAATAATAATTCTGATATATTGCATTCGTATAATTTTCTCTACCCACTCTTCTATAAAATATTCATACAGAAGCTTATTCTTATTTATAGTTCAACTAATCGAGATAAACGTTATTACAGGTTTCGTTGTATATACAAGGGGATACAGGGGGCTGAAGCGATCTTCAAATTTTAAAATATGGGTCACTATGCGCTGGCTTTGCAATTGCATTCTTTGCATGACATCACTAAAACCAAAGGAATCGCGTTCTAGCACTTCCAAAAAGTATTAAGTATTTGAAAGTTCAGAGCAGTAACGATGAATATTTCGGGAATGGTTAATGCTACAGAAAAATGGTTGCGCATAAATTATGTGTTTTAGCAAGATCTACATTTTTGTGTAGGGAGTTTTTGTGCCTCTTAAGGTTTACCAGTTATACAAAATTCATTCAGAATGAAGAGGAATGAAGAGCTATTAGAAGAAAATTCAATATATACATTTTAATTCTCATGCCGACAAACTTAAACACATGGTATTTAAATAAAAATCGTTAGTGTCATTTTAAGAGAAAAAAAGAAAAGAAAAATATTCCATGTAAAGGTTAGCTTGGGGTGGGGAATTGAACTTATCACCAAGTTTTATCAGGACAAAATTGATGACATTTAATTTGCTTCTTGCTTATTTTAACAGTATTCGATAAATAAGAGAGAAACCTTTATTTTTGGTTTTTATGTGACATTGCATATTTGAGTTAATGCTGTTTACAAACACACTCGTACGCACGAACCTTTTTCTAAAAGCATTTTCTTGGGGGGGGGGCTCAGGGAAGCTCACAGGTATTTCCGCTGAAATTCCTTTGTATGGAATACAATATTTCCTCTGCTTACTAGGTAAGAGTAAGTACACAGAAAGTAATAAGACAACTTCTAAAAGTATTTGAAAACAAGTCATTTGCAAGAAAAAATCGGATGTTTTAAATTCAATTGACTTTTCTCTACGCTATCGATTATTGTTATACAGCTTCAGTAAACTGTTCTTGCAAAAGATTATTCTTCTATATACTTAAGTTTGAGATAAACTTTTACATTAAAATTCTCATAAGACATTTCGTTATCCACACAAAGGGGATATAAATAGTAAAATTTTAAGAACGGATTGTTGTGTACTAGACTTGATATTCTATGCTTCCTTTTTTTCCCCATTTTCATTTTATTTATTTGGCATTTGATTGGTAACCATTTATTCAACAGAAATTCCCTTTCCATGATATCGCTAGAAACAACTTAAGGTTGGCAGTACTTCAGAAAATGAAATGACAAAAGTACTAAAAATTCAAACCAATAACAATGGATATTTCGGAAATGCCTGGCGTTACAAAAAATATCTGTATCAAATTGTGTGCTTAAGTTTCTCTCTTGTGGTTTAACACTTAATGAAACTATACAAGATTACTTCCAAATGAAAGTGACTTAATAGGTAATTCCCAGAAAATCCGTGATAACATTTTATTTGCCATATAAATATTCGACATAGGATTTTAATCAAAATTGTTAGCCATTTTTTAAAAAATGAAATTTTGAAATTATTTTCCAGATAAAGGGGTAGTTTCAGTTGGGGGATTTTGTTGAAAATGCTCGTGTCGCACCTTTGGAAGGTGACCTTAAATACCAATTACCTTAAAAATACAGCATAACTCAAGACATTTCGCTTTGAGTTGTGCTGTTCGCACAACGGAACTTTTCTGAAATTATTTTATTTATTTATTTATTTATTTTATTCAGAGGACCTCAAACTGTTTATATCCGGTGAAATCACGATATGGAATTTTTGAATGGAATGCAGTATTTCCTTTACTTATTGCATACGTGGTAGAGAAAGTAGAAAAGAGACAATGAAGGCCGGCATTTCCTGTTTGATGTTATACCAGGACTTTCTACCTGTTGCCTACGAATCATCAAGACATTACCTCCAAAATGTATGCTCGACAGATAGACTATTTACCTTCTTTTCAGACACCCCCTCCACCAAAAAAGTGGGTAAATGTCAACACGACGAATAGGTGCTTTAAACCTTTATCATAAGATTTAAAGACGTTAAGAGTGGATATTTGTCATTTGTTTACTTAGGAATTAGGCACTTAAAGCGTTCACCAATGGCATTCATATATTTGTATTTCCTTGAACAACTGAATAAACACTACTAAATAGTGATCATTAACATTCCTCTTGCACTTTTGTGTCGGCTGTTTAATCTCATCTTGGCCACGTGGTTTTTGTACCATATGGTCATCGTAAGAGACAACTTAATAGTAGATGCCAAAATTGAGTTGGGATTACATTCTTGCAATTTAATACTCTGCTAAATATAGCGTTATTCATCTATTTGCCATCTGGAAGGTCAAGGAAAAAGAGTCCATTACCGTCACGCTTGGCAGGGTAAGTGCGTGCGTAAGTTGCCGCATTAGCTAATGTGTTCTTAAGTGCAAGATACTACAGGAGAAACAAGTGACAGCATCTGGCTCTGGTGTTGCGTGTCTTTGAGAATGTTAATTCTGTAACAGTATTCTGAGCCATTACTAGCCAAACTGTGATCCAGATGTCGTTTGTTGCACAGTATTCAAAGTTTTATTTTGTAATTATGCTAGAAGCCAGTAGAATAAGAATGCCGATTCTGAAACAAAGGAAGATGCCGACAAGCGATAAAGTTCTTTGTTCTACGCCGACAAGCCCGCCCCCTCCCTTTGTGTGCTCACATGCCGCCAGGTCTCGTGTCGTTAGGCCCCGCCCCCTCTCGCTTTGTGTGCTCACCTAATGCCGGCAGTATCTGTGCTAACAGGTTCTACCCCCTCCCCCATGCGTTCTACTGTGGCGTCATGACTTGATGGAATTGTTTTCTCGAGTCCTGCTGCCCCTCGGCAAATTAATTAGGTAATGTTCGTCAAACATTTTTTTTATGATTACTAAGGTCTGCAGATTGCATCCTCGAGCAATTAAGTTTTTTGATTAATGAATTGTTGACTGGAGCTTGAGTATAAGTAGTCTGCTCACGGTAACAGTCTGTCATGTAATGAAACACTGCAGCCTTCTTGTATCTGGGGAAATCGCTTGTCCATTAGCTGAACATGTTAGACGCTTTCAACACATTAATAGGCTTTTAAGTTTACATACCGGATCTGTTTACATACATTAGCGAACGACATACTTCCGCCAGGCGGTAACGGTGACCTCCATTAGCTGACCCGTTAGACGCTTTCACCCCATTAGCGAACAATGTCAGTAATTGTTTTCCTAAGTGCTCTGCCCAACACTCAACACTTTAGATTTTAGCGATGGAAATGATATAAAAAGCAGCAGCTTCTCCAACGAGTTCCAAGTTGACCAGGATGCCCGGGTTCGAATTACAAATTCAGCTTCTAATAACTCAGAGACTAATTACGATAAAGACATCAAATAAAGTTTATTACATTAATGTCATTAGATAGTTTCTTGTGAATGTATATTTGGGTACATGGTGTCCAGGGTTCGAATACCGATAAAATGTAATTTAATTATAAATTTAATAACTCCTAAACTAATTAAGATAAAGACGCCAAATAAACCTTATTGCCTTTATTTTATTAGGTAGTATCTTGTGGATGTGTAATTAGATACCTGACGTTCTGGGTTCGAGCCTAATTTTAAATCGTCATTATCTCAGAAACTAAGAGAGGTAGAGGAATTGACCAAAGCATGATTGATAGCTCCTATGATGGGTAATTAATACTGTATATAATTTTCAATCAGTTGTCCTTACTTCGAATCCCGATCTTTCAATCACTTACTTATTTTTTCTCTATACTCTAGAATATGTCACTTAGATTGATGCTGTAACTGCATACACAACCTTTAAACATATCAAACTAATATTGTAAATAATTTTGTTTCTGGTGTCCAGGGTTCGAATACCGATAAAATGTAATTTAATTATAAATTTAATAACTTCTAAACTAATTAAGATAAAGACGCCAAATAAACTTTATTGTCTTTATATTATTAGGTACTATCTTGTGGATGTGTAATTAGATACCTGACGTTCTGGGTTCGATCCTAATTTTAAATTGTCATTATCTCAGAAACTAAGAGAGGTAGACGAGTGAACCAAAGCATGATTGATAGCTCCTATAAGGGGTAATTAATACTGTATATAATTTTCAATCAGTTGTCCTTACTTCGAATCCCGATCTTTCAATCACATACTTATTTTTCTCTATACTCTAGAATATATCACTTAGATTGATGCTGTAACTGTATACAGCACCTTTAAACATATCAAACTAATATTGTAAATAATTTTGTTTCTGGTGTCCAGGGTTCGAATACCGATAAAATGTAGTTTAATTATAAATTTAATAACTTCTAAACTAATTAAGATAAAGACGCCAAATAAACTTTATTGCCTTTATGTTATTAGGTATTATCTTGTGGATGTGTAATTAGATACCTGACGTTCTGGGTTCGAGCCTAATTTTAAATCGTCATTATCTCAGAAACTAAGAGAGGTAGACGAGTGAACCAAAGCATGATTGATAGCTCCTATGAGGGGTAATTAATACTGTATATAATTTTCAATCAGTTGTCCTTACTTCGAATCCCGATCTTTCAATCACTTACTTATTTTTCTCTATACTCTAGAATATATCACTTAGATTGATGCTGTAACTGCATACAGCACCTTTAAACATATCAAACTAATATTGTAAATAATTTTGTTTCTGGTGTCCAGGGTTCGAATACCGATAAAATATAGTTTAATTATAAATTTAATAACTTCTAAACTAATTAAGATAAAGACGCCAAATAAACTTTATTGCCTTTATGTTATTAGGTATTATCTTGTGGATGTGTAATTAGATACCTGACGTTCTGGGTTCGAGCCTAATTTTAAATCGTCATTATCTCAGAAACTAAGAGAGGTAGACGAGTGAACCAAAGCATGATTGATAGCTCCTATGATGGGTAATTAATACTGTATATAATTTTCAATCAGTTGTCCTTACTTCGAATCCCGATCTTTCAATCACTTACTTATTTTTTCTCTATACTCTAGAATATGTCACTTAGATTGATGCTGTAACTGCATACACAACCTTTAAACATATCAAACTAATATTGTAAATAATTTTGTTTCTGGTGTCCAGGGTTCGAATACCGATAAAATGTAATTTAATTATAAATTTAATAACTTCTAAACTAATTAAGATAAAGACGCCAAATAAACTTTATTGTCTTTATATTATTAGGTACTATCTTGTGGATGTGTAATTAGATACCTGACGTTCTGGGTTCGATCCTAATTTTAAATTGTCATTATCTCAGAAACTAAGAGAGGTAGACGAGTGAACCAAAGCATGATTGATAGCTCCTATAAGGGGTAATTAATACTGTATATAATTTTCAATCAGTTGTCCTTACTTCGAATCCCGATCTTTCAATCACATACTTATTTTTCTCTATACTCTAGAATATATCACTTAGATTGATGCTGTAACTGTATACAGCACCTTTAAACATATCAAACTAATATTGTAAATAATTTTGTTTCTGGTGTCCAGGGTTCGAATACCGATAAAATGTAGTTTAATTATAAATTTAATAACTTCTAAACTAATTAAGATAAAGACGCCAAATAAACTTTATTGCCTTTATGTTATTAGGTATTATCTTGTGGATGTGTAATTAGATACCTGACGTTCTGGGTTCGAGCCTAATTTTAAATCGTCATTATCTCAGAAACTAAGAGAGGTAGACGAGTGAACCAAAGCATGATTGATAGCTCCTATGAGGGGTAATTAATACTGTATATAATTTTCAATCAGTTGTCCTTACTTCGAATCCCGATCTTTCAATCACTTACTTATTTTTCTCTATACTCTAGAATATATCACTTAGATTGATGCTGTAACTGCATACAGCACCTTTAAACATATCAAACTAATATTGTAAATAATTTTGTTTCTGGTGTCCAGGGTTCGAAAACCGATAAAATATAGTTTAATTATAAATTTAATAACTTCTAAACTAATTAAGATAAAGACGCCAAATAAACTTTATTGCCTTTATGTTATTAGGTATTATCTTGTGGATGTGTAATTAGATACCTGACGTTCTGGGTTCGAGCCTAATTTTAAATCGTCATTATCTCAGAAACTAAGAGAGGTAGACGAGTGAACCAAAGCATGATTGATAGCTCCTATGAGGGGTAATTAATACTGTATATAATTTTCAATCAGTTGTCCTTACCTCGAATCCCGATCTTTCAATCACTTACTTATTTTTCTCTATACTCTAGAATATATCACTTAGATTGATGCTGTAACTGCATACAGCACCTTTAAACATATCAAACTAATATTGTAAATAATTTTGTTTCTGGTGTCCAGGGTTCGAATACCGATAAAATGTAATTTAATTATAAATTTAATAACTCCTAAACTAATTAAGATAAAGACGCCAAATAAACTTTATTGCGTTTATGTTACTAGGTAGTATCTTGTGGATGTGTAATTAGATACCTGACGTTCTGGGTTCGAGCCTAATGTTTAAATCGTCATTATCTCAGAAACTAAGAGAGGTAGAGGAATTGACCAAAGCATGATTGATAGCTCCTATGAGGGGCAATTAATACTGTATATAATTTTCAATCAGCTGTCCTTACTTCGAATCCCGATCTTTCAATCACTTACTTATTTTTCTCTATACTCTAGAATATATCACTTAGATTGATGCTGTAAATGCATACAGCACCCTTAAACATATCAAACTAATATTGTAAATAATATTGGTTCTGGTGTCCAGGGTTCGAATACCGATAAAATGTAATTTAATTATAAATTTAATAACTCCTAAACTAATTAAGATAAAGACACCAAATAAACTTTTATAGGGGAAAGGATGCTCTCCTGAAACATTAGGTCTCTAGATAGAAGTATTTATAGGGGAGAGATAGGGAATACCAGGGCTGATGCTAGGCTAGTCAGATGCTAAAGGAGGGAGGGATATGCTTTATACGAGAGAGATAGGGAACACAAGGAAAGATGCTATACTAAACAGGACTTGAAGGGTAGAATATGAGCGATATAGCAAACCGAGGAGAGGTATTAGGATAGGAGTTTTGAATGATGGAGTAGGCGTTTATATGCGAGAGATAGGGAATACGAGGGTCGATGCTAGGCTAGACGGTGTTGAATGAGGGAATGCATCTTATATGAGAGAGGTAGGGGAATATGAGGAGAAGTGCTAGGCTAGTCGGGAAGGTCTGAATGAGAGAGTATACGTCTATATGGGAAAATATAGGGAAAACGAAGGTAGGTGCTAGGTTGAGAGAGTCTTCAAGGAGGAAAATGCATTTATATGAGAGCCGTAGGGTATACGAGGAGAGGTGCTAGTCTAGACATGGTTTGAGGATTAGAGTATACGTTTATATGGGAGAAATATGGAAAACAGGAGAGATACAAGGATAGACAGAGATTGAAGGAGGAGGAATGTAGGTTTATACTGTAATATAGAGAGTAATTCGATTATAAAACTTTTCTCATCCAGCCTTACAACACTTTTTATATACTTAATTTCTAAACCTTACAAACTTTATATTTGTTAAACAGTAGTGCGCGAGACGGAGAGGGACAAACAGTATATCGGTTTACAGTGAAGTATACGTCCTAACCTATTCCCACCTTGTTTGTTCTGGATCTTCTCATTGTCTGTCATCTAACGTAACCACGTAACAAGACGTAACACAGGAAATCATACATATGGCACATTAAAAAAAAATAAAGGTATATATAATGAAACATAAACAAGTAGACAGAGGGTCGTCGATACATAGAAAACCAGGAGTTGTATGTACTGAGACCATAGATTAGTATAGGCAAACAACAAAGAAGTGAATTTATAGTGTAAATAGCCTAATATTTTCAAATATTATTATAGTCTAAAAGTATATAACTTAATTATGTATCGAGTATTGAGAAATAAACGTTATTCATTATTCACTAATCTCAGATCACTGCAATTGTATTGAATCAATTCACAATTGCTAATGCCATTCAACTTTCATTCGTCTCTGATACATAAACAAATTGCAAAATGGAGAAGGACGAAAGTAATAAAAAGACTCAGGCAGCAAATTTTAAGAAAGAAGAGAAAGATATATGACCGACATTGTTTTGGAACACAAATTAGTGTTGAAAATAAAATGACTGATAGCTCTGCTAAGCGTAAGGAAGAGACATGGAAATAAATTGCAAATGAATACAATTCTAGGTTAGAAAAAAGAAGATAAACAACATTCATGTAAACCAATTTTTAAAAATCAGTTTAACTGAATACATGTAAAAAAACATATCACTTTACAAAAAGTAATGCAGACAACATTTATTTTTTATAAACATTATCCTATTACATTCCTTTACAAAAAACCATACATATTTCCTAAAGGCAAAGGTGATAGTCTAGACATTCTAAACACTCAGTTATATAATCATATACATCACGCAGAAAGAGAGCTGCATTATCAGTAAAAAAACTAAACATCTCAACAATGTCTGAATGATGTATTTTATAAGTACAAATTTTTTGATATTTCAAAGTTCCTGTTAACCATGGCAGTAATTGATTAACACAATTTCTCGATCCTGTCATGCTATAACTTTAGATGCTTTCAGCTTACTTATAATTTCCTCAATCTCTTGTGTGTGACTATTATTACCAGCATCCCTCGACGCAATTAGTAACCTCAATATATTTACTAGTCTATTTGGATTTTCAAGCGTTGATATCACTGAATCATCATCATATGAAGATTTCATATTCTCACAACTTCCGATGTATCCAGATTTTTCACCAACAGTAGTCTCCAGTGAAGGACAGAGGCTTGATCCGGTATAACATTCCCCTCTATACATCTTCGGATCTTCAAGTGCAGGTGAGAGAGTCGATTCAGTATAACATGTTGCTCTATGAAACTTAAATCTTGACAAAGAACGATTCTTAAAAATCCGCCCGCATACACAGCATCTAATAACGCGTTTTCCTTCATGTGTAATGTATGAAAAATCGAGTTTCTCATTCGTCAGTTGCACAGATTTTCTCGGGCAGTAGCTCATGCTAAAACTAAAAGAAATTAAATGAATACGTGAATGCTAACGCTCGAAGGAATTAAAAGCGAATGAATGAATTCATAACACGCACCTATGTATATATCCAGGATGAGGACGACGGAGGGAATTGCGATCAATGCATAGCAGGGAGAAAGGATACTCTCTTGAAACATTAGTCATCTAGACAACTATTGTTCACGGAGCCTGTAGACGTCAGGTTGAATGGGACAGACCTCAGGTTCAAATCTTTAAGGGTACGGACCCCTGGCTTTTGCCTGGCATGTATACTAAACCATCCTAACAGCGAAACATTACATTACAACGACACGTAACCAGAACATGACGAGTGCGAGCATGGAAAAAGGATGCTCTCTGGGAACATTAGTGGAAAAGGATGCTCTCTGGAAACAGTCGCCATCCGCACAACGGATTGTCCCTAACATTTCCAGATTTCGGAACGTTCAACATCGTGACGCGCTCCTGTCATCTACATTTCGACGAAATTTTACCTCCTGAATTAGTTTGGTGCTCTGTATAGAACCTCAGAATATGCATTACGCTATGTAACAGACTCATCACGTTATGTAACAACACGATCACGCTAGGTAACAACATGTTCACGCTATGTAACAACATGATCACGCTATGTAACAACATGATCACGCTATGTAACAACATGATCACGCCATGTAACAACATGATCACGCTATGTAACAACATGATCACGCTATGTAACAACATGATCACGCTATGTAACAACATGACCACGCTATGTAACAAAACGATCAAGCTATGTAACAACTGATCACGCTATGTAACAACATGATCATGCTATGTAACAACCTGAGCACGCTATGTAACAACATGATCACGCTATGTAACAAACTGAGTACGCTATGTAACAACATGATCACGCCATGTAACAACTGATCACGCTATGTAACAACATGCTCAAGCTATGTAACAACATGATCACGCTATGTAACAACATGATCACGCTATGTAACAACATGAGCACGCTATGTAACAACATGATCACGCTATGTAACAACATGATCATGCTATGTAACAACCTGAGCACGCTATGTAACAATATGATCACGCTATGTAACAACATGATCACGCTATGTAACAACATGATCACGCTATGTAACAACATGAACACGCCATGTAACAATACGATCACGCTATGTAACAACATGTTCACGCTATGTAACAAAACGATCACGCTATGTAACAACACGATCACGCTATGTACAACACGATCACGCAATGTAACAACTGATCACGCTATGTAACAACCTGATCAAGCTATGTAACAACTGATCACGCTATGTAACAACATGATCACGCTATGTAACAACCTGAGCACGCTATGTAACAACATGATCACGCTATGTAACAACCTGAGCACGCTATGTAACAACATGATCACGCTATGTAACAACCTGAGTACGCTATGTAACAACATGATCACGCCATGTAACAAATGATCACGCTATGTAACAACATGCTCAAGCTATGTGACAACTGATCACGCTATGTAACAACACGATCACGCTATGTAACAACTGATCAAGCTATGTAACAACATGATCACGCTATGTAACAACCTGAGTACGCTATGTAACAACATGATCACGCCATGTAACAACTGATCACGCTATGTAACAACATGCTCAAGCTATGTAACAACATGTTCACGCTATGTAACAACATGATCACGCTATGTAACAACATGTTCACGCTATGTAACAACATGATCACGCTATGTAACAACATGACCACACTATGTAACAACATGATCACGCTATGTAACAAAACGATCAAGCTATGTAACAACACGATCACGCTATGTAACAACCTGATCAAGCTATGTAACAACTGATCACGCTATGTAACAACCTGATCACGCTATGTAACAACCTGATCACGCTATGTAACAACTGATCACGCTATGTAACAACATGCTCAAGCTATGTAACAACATGATCACGCTATGTAACAACATGTTCACGCTATGTAACAACATGTTCACGCTATGTAACAACATGATCACGCTATGTAACAACATGACCACACTATGTAACAACATCATCATGCTATGTAACAAAACGATCAAGCTATGTAACAACATGATCACGCTATGTAACAAAACGATCAAGCTATGTAACAACCTGAGCACGCTATGTAACATGTTCACGCTATGTAACAACATGATCACGTTATGTAACAACATGATCACGCTATGTAACAACATGATCACGCTATGTAACAAAACGATCAAGCTATGTAACAACCTGAGCACGCTATGTAACAACATGTTCACGCTATGTAACAACATGAACACGCTATGTAACAATACGATCACGCTATGTAACAATCTGATTACGCTATGTAACAACTGATCACGCTATGTAACAACATGATCACGCTATGTAACAACCTGAGCACGTTATGTAACAACATGACTACGCTATGTAACAAAACGATCACGCTATGTAACAACTGATCACGCTATGTAACAACCTGAGCACGCTACGTAACAACATGACCACGCTATGTAACAAAACGATCACGCTATGTAACAACTGATCACGCTATGTAACAACCTGAGCACGCTATGTAACAACCTGAGCACTCTATGTAACAATACGATCATGCTATGTAACAACCTGATCACGCTATGTAACAACCTGATTACGCTATGTAACTACTGATCACGCTATGTAACAACATGATCACGCCATGTAACAACCTGAGCACGCTATGTAACAACATGATCACGCTATGTAACAACATGAACACGCTATGTAACAATACGATCACGCTGTGTAACAATCTGATTACTATGTAACAACGGATCACGCTATGAAACAACATGATCACGCTATGTAACAACCTGAGCACGCTATGTAACATCATGATCACGCTATGTAACAACCTGATCACGCTATGTAACAACATGCTCACACTATGTAACAACTGATCACGCTATGTAACAACATGATCACGCTATGTAACAACCTGAGCACGCTATGTAACAACATGATCACGCTATGTAACAACATGTTCACGCTATGTAACAACACGATCACGCTATGTAACAACACGATCACGCTATGTAACAACATGGACACGCTATGTAACAACATGAACACGCTATGTAACAATACGATCAAGCTATGTAACAACCTGAGCACGCTATGTAACAACATGATCACGCTATGTAACAACATGAACACTCTATGTAACAACCTGAGCATGCTATGTAACAACATGATCACGCTATGTAACAACCTAATCACGCTATGTAACATGATCACGCTATGTAACAACATGATCACGCTATGTAAATAGGGTGGACCATTTAAGTTGAGGCTATACAATATATCCAAAACTAAGCGTTGTAGAAAGAAATGTCTTTAATAAACTTGATTGATATTATGGCGAAAGTAAATGCTGCTAGTCGTATTTCGTTTGGAGGACGTAGTGAGGGTCATTTCAGGGTCTTTTTAAATGGGACCCTAATTTAGGTTCCCATTTAAAAAAATAAATTGACCCAAAATGACCCTCATAACGGCCTCCAAACGAAACACGACTAGCAGCATTTACTTTCGCCATAATATCAATCAAGTTTATTAAAGACATTTCTTTCTACAACGCTTAGTTTTGGATATATTGTATAGCCTCAACTTAAATGGTCCACCCTATTTACATAGCGTGATCATGTTGTTACATAGCGTGATTAGGTTGTTACATACCGTGATCATGTTGTTACATAGCATGCTCAGGTTGTTACATAGAGTGTTCATGTTGTTACATAGCGTGATCATGTTGTTACATAGCGTGCTCAGGTTGTTACATAGCTTGATCGTATTGTTACATAGCGTGTTCATGTTGTTACATAGCGTGTCCATGTTGTTACATAGCGTGATCGTGTTGTTACATAGCGTGATCGTGTTGTTACATAGCGTGAACATGTTGTTACATAGCGTGATCATGTTGTTACATAGCGTGCTCAGGTTGTTACATAGCGTGATCATGTTGTTACATAGCGTGATCAGTTGTTACATAGCGTGAGCATGTTGTTACATAGCGTGATCAGGTTGTTACATAGCGTGATCATGATGTTACATAGCGTGCTCAGGTTGTTACATAGCGTGATCCGTTGTTACATAGTAATCAGATTGTTACATAGCGTGATCGTATTGTTACACAGCGTGTTCATGTTGTTACAAAGCGTGATCATGTTGTTACATAGCGTGCTCAGGTTGTTACATGGCGTGATCATGTTGTTACATAGCGTGATCAGTTGATACATAGCGTATTCAGGTTGTTACATAGCGTGATCAGGTTGTTACATAGCATGATCGGATTGTTACATAGCGTGCTCAGGTTGTTACATAGCGTGCTCAGGTTGTTAAATAGCGTGATCAGTTGTTACATAGCGTGATCGTTTTGTTACATAGCGTGGTCATGTTGTTACATAGCGTGCTCAGGTTGTTACATAGCGTGATCAGTTGTTACATAGCGTGATCGTTTTGTTACATAGCGTAGTCATGTTGTTACATAACGTGCTCAGGTTGTTACATAGCGTGATCATGTTGTTACATAGCGTGATCAGTTGTTACATAGCGTAATCAGATTGTTACATAGCGTGATCGTATTGTTACATAGCGTGTTCATGTTGTTACATAGCGTGAACATGTTGTTACATAGCGTGCTCAGGTTGTTACATAGCTTGATCGTTTTGTTACATAGCGTGATCATGTTGTTACATAGCGTGATCATGTTGTTACATAACGTGATCATGTTGTTACATAGCGTGAACATGTTGTTACATAGCGTGCTCAGGTTGTTACATAGCTTGATCGTTTTGTTACATAGCGTGATCATGTTGTTACATAGCTTGATCGTTTTGTTACATAGCATGATCATGTTGTTACATAGTGTGGTCATGTTGTTACATAGCGTGATCATGTTGTTACATAGCGTGAACATGTTGTTACATAGCGTGATCATGTTGTTACATAGCTTGAGCATGTTGTTACATAGCGTGATCAGTTGTTACATAGCGTGATCAGGTTGTTACATAGCGTGCTCAGGTTGTTACATAGCGTGATCAGTTGTTACATAGCTTGATCAGGTTGTTACATAGCGTGATCGTGTTGTTACATAGCTTGATCGTTTTGTTACATAGCGTGATCATGCTGTTACATAGTGTGGTCATGTTGTTACATAGCGTGATCATGTTGTTACATAGTGTGAACATGTTGTTACATAGCGTGATCATGTTGTTACATAGCGTGAACATGTTGTTACATAGCTTGAGCATGTTGTTACATAGCGTGATCAGGTGTTACATGGCGTGATCAGTTGTTACATGGCGTGATCATGTTGTTACATAGCGTACTCAGGTTGTTACATAGCGTGATCATGTTGTTACATAGCTTGATCAGTTGTTACATAGCGTGATCGTGTTGTTACATAGCGTGATCAGTTGTTACATAGCTTGAGCATGTTGTTACATAGCGTGATCAGTTGTTACATGGCGTGATCATGTTGTTACATAGCGTACTCAGGTTGTTACATAGCGTGATCATGTTGTTACATAGCGTGCTCAGGTTGTTACATAGCGTGATCATGTTGTTACATAGCGTGATCAGTTGTTACATAGCTTGATCAGGTTGTTACATAGCCTGATCAGTTGTTACATTGCGTGATCGTGTTGTACATAGCGTGATCGTGTTGTTACATAGCGTGATCGTTTTGTTACATAGCGTGGTCATGTTGTTACATAGCGTGAACATGTTGTTACATAGCGTGATCATGTTGTTACATAGCGTGATCATGTTGTTACATAGCGTGATCATGTTGTTACATAGCGTGATCAGTTGTTACATAACGTGATCAGATTGTTACATAGCGTGCTCAGGTTGTTACATAGCGTGATCATGTTGTTACATAGCGTGATCAGTTGTTACATAGCTTGATCATGTTGTTACATAGCGTGATCAGTTGTTACATGGCGTGATCATGTTGTTACATAGCGTACTCAGTTTGTTACATAGCGTGATCATGTTGTTACATAGCGTGCTCAGGTTGTTACATAGCATGATCATGTTGTTACATAGCGTGATCAGTTGTTACATAGCTTGATCGTTTTGTTACATAGCGTGGTCATGTTGTTACATAGCGTGATCATGTTGTTACATAGCGTGATCATGTTGTTACATAGCGTGATCATGTTGTTACATGGCGTGATCATGTTGTTACATAGCGTGATCATGTTGTTACATAGCGTGATCATGTTGTTACATAGCGTGAACATGTTGTTACCTAGCGTGATCGTGTTGTTACATAACGTGATGAGTCTGTTACATAGCGTAATGCATATTCTGAGGTTCTATACAGAGCACCAAACTAATTCAGGAGGTAAAATTTCGTCGAAATGTAGATGACAGGAGCGCGTCACGATGTTGAACGTTCCGAAATCTGGAAATGTTAGGGACAATCCGTTGTGCGGATGGCGACTGTTTCCAGAGAGCATCCTTTTCCACTAATGTTCCCAGAGAGCATCCTTTTTCCATGCTCGCACTCGTCATGTTCTGGTTACGTGTCGTTGTAATGTAATGTTTCGCTGTTAGGATGGTTTAGTATACATGCCAGGCAAAAGCCAGGGGTCCGTACCCTTAAAGATTTGAACCTGAGGTCTGTCCCATTCAACCTGACGTCTACAGGCTCCGTGAACAATAGTTGTCTAGATGACTAATGTTTCAAGAGAGTATCCTTTCTCCCTGCTATGCATTGATCGCAATTCCCTCCGTCGTCCTCATCCTGGATATATACATAGGTGCGTGTTATGAATTCATTCATTCGCTTTTAATTCCTTCGAGCGTTAGCATTCACGTATTCATTTAATTTCTTTTAGTTTTAGCATGAGCTACTGCCCGAGAAAATCTGTGCAACTGACGAATGAGAAACTCGATTTTTCATACATTACACATGAAGGAAAACGCGTTATTAGATGCTGTGTATGCGGGCGGATTTTTAAGAATCGTTCTTTGTCAAGATTTAAGTTTCATAGAGCAACATGTTATACTGAATCGACTCTCTCACCTGCACTTGAAGATCCGAAGATGTATAGAGGGGAATGTTATACCGGATCAAGCCTCTGTCCTTCACTGGAGACTACTGTTGGTGAAAAATCTGGATACATCGGAAGTTGTGAGAATATGAAATCCTCATATGATGATGATTCAGTGATATCAACGCTTGAAAATCCAAATAGACTAGTAAATATATTGAGGTTACTAATTGCGTCGAGGGATGCTGGTAATAATAGTCACACACAAGAGATTGAGGAAATTATAAGTAAGCTGAAAGCATCTAAAGTTATAGCATGACAGGATCGAGAAATTGTGTTAATCAATTACTGCCATGGTTAACAGGAACTTTGAAATATCAAAAAATTTGTACTTATAAAATACATCATTCAGACATTGTTGAGATGTTTAGTTTTTTTACTGATAATGCAGCTCTCTTTCTGCGTGATGTATATGATTATATAACTGAGTGTTTAGAATGTCTAGACTATCACCTTTGCCTTTAGGAAATATGTATGGTTTTTTGTAAAGGAATGTAATAGGATAATGTTTATAAAAAATAAATGTTGTCTGCATTACTTTTTGTAAAGTGATATGTTTTTTTACATGTATTCAGTTAAACTGATTTTTAAAAATTGGTTTACATGAATGTTGTTTATCTTCTTTTTTCTAACCTAGAATTGTATTCATTTGCAATTTATTTCCATGTCTCTTCCTTACGCTTAGCAGAGCTATCAGTCATTTTATTTTCAACACTAATTTGTGTTCCAAAACAATGTCGGTCATATATCTTTCTCTTCTTTCTTAAAATTTGCTGCCTGAGTCTTTTTATTACTTTCGTCCTTCTCCATTTTGCAATTTGTTTATGTATCAGAGACGAATGAAAGTTGAATGGCATTAGCAATTGTGAATTGATTCAATACAATTGCAGTGATCTGAGATTAGTGAATAATGAATAACGTTTATTTCTCAATACTCGATACATAATTAAGTTATATACTTTTAGACTATAATAATATTTGAAAATATTAGGCTATTTACACTATAAATTCACTTCTTTGTTGTTTGCCTATACTAATCTATGGTCTCAGTACATACAACTCCTGGTTTTCTATGTATCGACGACCCTCTGTCTACTTGTTTATGTTTCATTATATATACCTTTATTTTTTTTTAATGTGCCATATGTATGATTTCCTGTGTTACGTCTTGTTACGTGGTTACGTTAGATGACAGACAATGAGAAGATCCAGAACAAACAAGGTGGGAATAGGTTAGGACGTATACTTCACTGTAAACCGATATACTGTTTGTCCCTCTCCGTCTCGCGCACTACTGTTTAACAAATATAAAGTTTGTAAGGTTTAGAAATTAAGTATATAAAAAGTGTTGTAAGGCTGGATGAGAAAAGTTTTATAATCGAATTACTCTCTATATTACAGTATAAACCTACATTCCTCCTCCTTCAATCTCTGTCTATCCTTGTATCTCTCCTGTTTTCCATATTTCTCCCATATAAACGTATACTCTAATCCTCAAACCATGTCTAGACTAGCACCTCTCCTCGTATACCCTACGGCTCTCATATAAATGCATTTTCCTCCTTGAAGACTCTCTCAACCTAGCACCTACCTTCGTTTTCCCTATATTTTCCCATATAGACGTATACTCTCTCATTCAGACCTTCCCGACTAGCCTAGCACTTCTCCTCATATTCCCCTACCTCTCTCATATAAGATGCATTCCCTCATTCAACACCGTCTAGCCTAGCATCGACCCTCGTATTCCCTATCTCTCGCATATAAACGCCTACTCCATCATTCAAAACTCCTATCCTAATACCTCTCCTCGGTTTGCTATATCGCTCATATTCTACCCTTCAAGTCCTGTTTAGTATAGCATCTTTCCTTGTGTTCCCTATCTCTCTCGTATAAAGCATATCCCTCCCTCCTTTAGCATCTGACTAGCCTAGCATCAGCCCTGGTATTCCCTATCTCTCCCCTATAAATACTTCTATCTAGAGACCTAATGTTTCAGGAGAGCATCCTTTCCCCTATAAAAGTTTATTTGGTGTCTTTATCTTAATTAGTTTAGGAGTTATTAAATTTATAATTAAATTACATTTTATCGGTATTCGAACCCTGGACACCAGAACCAATATTATTTACAATATTAGTTTGATATGTTTAAGGGTGCTGTATGCATTTACAGCATCAATCTAAGTGATATATTCTAGAGTATAGAGAAAAATAAGTAAGTGATTGAAAGATCGGGATTCGAAGTAAGGACAGCTGATTGAAAATTATATACAGTATTAATTGCCCCTCATAGGAGCTATCAATCATGCTTTGGTCAATTCCTCTACCTCTCTTAGTTTCTGAGATAATGACGATTTAAACATTAGGCTCGAACCCAGAACGTCAGGTATCTAATTACACATCCACAAGATACTACCTAGTAACATAAACGCAATAAAGTTTATTTGGCGTCTTTATCTTAATTAGTTTAGGAGTTATTAAATTTATAATTAAATTACATTTTATCGGTATTCGAACCCTGGACACCAGAAACAAAATTATTTACAATATTAGTTTGATATGTTTAAAGGTGCTGTATGCAGTTACAGCATCAATCTAAGTGATATATTCTAGAGTATAGAGAAAAATAAGTAAGTGATTGAAAGATCGGGATTCGAAGTAAGGACAACTGATTAAAAATTATATACAGTATTAATTACTCCTCATAGGAGCTATCAATCATGCTTTGGTTCACTCGTCTACCTCTCTTAGTTTCTGAGATAATGACGATTTAAAATTAGGCTCGAACCCAGAACGTCAGGTATCTAATTACACATCCACAAGATAATACCTAATAACATAAAGGCAATAAAGTTTATTTGGCGTCTTTATCTTAATTAGTTTAGAAGTTATTAAATTTATAATTAAACTATATTTTATCGGTATTCGAACCCTGGACACCAGAAACAAAATTATTTACAATATTAGTTTGATATGTTTAAAGGTGCTGTATGCAGTTACAGCATCAATCTAAGTGATATATTCTAGAGTATAGAGAAAAATAAGTAAGTGATTGAAAGATCGGGATTCGAAGTAAGGACAACTGATTGAAAATTATATACAGTATTAATTACCCCTCATAGGAGCTATCAATCATGCTTTGGTTCACTCGTCTACCTCTCTTAGTTTCTGAGATAATGACGATTTAAAATTAGGCTCGAACCCAGAACGTCTGGTATCTAATTACACATCCACAAGATAATACCTAATAACATAAAGGCAATAAAGTTTATTTGGCGTCTTTATCTTAATTAGTTTAGAAGTTATTAAATTTATAATTAAACTACATTTTATCGGTATTCGAACCCTGGACACCAGAAACAAAATTATTTAAAATATTAGTTTGATATGTTTAAAGGTGCTGTATACAGTTACAGCATCAATCTAAGTGATATATTCTAGAGTATAGAGAAAAATAAGTATGTGATTGAAAGATCGGGATTCGAAGTAAGGACAACTGATTGAAAATTATATACAGTATTAATTACCCCTTATAGGAGCTATCAATCATGCTTTGGTTCACTCGTCTACCTCTCTTAGTTTCTGAGATAATGACGATTTAAAATTAGGCTCGAACCCAGAACGTCAGGTATCTAATTACACATCCACAAGATAGTACCTAATAATATAAAGACAATAAAGTTTATTTGGCGTCTTTATCTTAATTAGTTTAGAAGTTATTAAATTTATAATTAAATTACATTTTATCGGTATTCGAACCCTGGACACCAGAAACAAAATTATTTACAATATTAGTTTGATATGTTTAAAGGTTGTGTATGCAGTTACAGCATCAATCTAAGTGACATATTCTAGAGTATAGAGAAAAAATAAGTAAGTGATTGAAAGATCGGGATTCGAAGTAAGGACAACTGATTGAAAATTATATACAGTATTAATTACCCATCATAGGAGCTATCAATCATGCTTTGGTCAATTCCTCTACCTCTCTTAGTTTCTGAGATAATGACGATTTAAACATTAGGCTCGAACCCAGAACGTCAGGTATCTAATTACACATCCACAAGATACTACCTAATAAAATAAAGGCAATAAAGTTTATTTGGCGTCTTTATCTTAATTAGTTTAGAAGTTATTAAATTTATAATTAAATTACATTTTATCGGTATTCGAACCCTGGACACCAGAAACAAAATTATTTACAATATTAGTTTGATATGTTTAAAGGTTGTGTATGCAGTTACAGCATCAATCTAAGTGACATATTCTAGAGTATAGAGAAAAATAAGTAAGTGATTGAAAGATCGGGATTCGAAGTAAGGACAACTGATTGAAAATTATATACAGTATTAATTACCCATCATAGGAGCTATCAATCATGCTTTGGTCAATTCCTCTACCTCTCTTAGTTTCTGAGATAATGACGATTTAAACATTAGGCTCGAACCCAGAACGTCAGGTATCTAATTACACATCCACAAGATACTACCTAATAAAATAAAGGCAATAAAGTTTATTTGGCGTCTTTATCTTAATTAGTTTAGAAGTTATTAAATTTATAATTAAATTACATTTTATCGGTATTCGAACCCTGGACACCATGTACCCAAATATACATTCACAAGAAACTATCTAATGACATTAATGCAATAAACTTTATTTGACGTCTTTATCCTAATTAGTCTCTGAGTTATTAGAAGCTGAATTTGTAATTCGAACCCGGGCATCCTGGTCAACTTGGAAGTCCTTGGAGAAGCTGCTGCTTTTTATATCAATTCCATCGCTAAAATCTGAAGTGTTGAGTGTTGGGCAGAGCACTTAGGAAAACAATTACTGACATTGTACGCTAATGGAGTGAAAGCGTCTAACGGGTCAGCTAATGTGGGTCACCGTTACCTCCAGACGGAAGTATGTCGTTGATCGCTAATGTATGTAAACAGATCCGGAATGTAAACTTAAAAGCCTATTAATGTGTTGAAAGCGTCTAACATGTTCAGCTAATGGACAAGCGATTTCCCCAGATACAAGAAGGCTGCAGTGTTTCATTACATGACAGACTGTTACCGTGAGCAGACTACTTATACTCAAGCTCCAGTCAACAATTCATTAATCAAAAAACTTAATTGCTCGAGGATGCAATCTGCAGACCTTAGTAATCATAAAAAAAATGTTTGACGAACATTACCTAATTAATTTGCCGAGGGGCGGCAGGACTCGAGAAAACAATTCCATCAAGTCATGACGCCACAGTAGAACGCATGGGGGAGGGGGTAGAACCTGTTAGCACAGATACTGCCGGCATTAGGTGAGCACACAAAGCGAGAGGGGGCGGGGCCTAACGACACGAGACCTGGCGGCATGTGAGCACACAAAGGGAGGGGGCGGGGCTAGCGGCATAGATCAAAGAACCTTATCAGATGGCGGCAAATCCTTTGTTTCAGAATCGGCATTCTTATTCTACTGAAGCCTCGCTTCAAACCATAGTTTCTTAGTGATTCATGCTCTCATAGTTGACCATTTAGCTTGGTTGTTTGGAGATGAATAATTCATTATTGCAGATAGATTCGAAGAACTATTTCTGATGTTCATCGACAGAAGACAAAAGTTAGGTGTAGCCGCTAACTGTAATGTTCCAAGAAAGATTTCCGCACTCACATGTTTCTCGGCAATTTCAGCATGGCGGCCAGAAGAAGACTGGCAGACGCCTGTTCCCACTGAGTTCACACTACTACTACTGACCAAAAAGCAGGCCACCCTTCAAGATAAATGTGTCTCGCGCCTGCGCAGAGTGGCTTCACGCAACGAATATTTCTTGATTTTTTTTAAATTCATTTTAAGTCGCTTGAACTCGCTTGTCATACCGCGACTCCATTAGGATATAAACCACCATATAATAAATTATATTTAAATGTACATTAGTCAGACAACATAATTTGGCATATATATCTTAGTTTGCTTAATAAAGTATTATTTCTTTAAACACTGGATGTCGCACATGTCTGGAACTTCACAGTCTCGTCTTGCACTCGTATGGTAATGACAATCCAGAATCATATGAGGTACAGTAAATGGACAATTACAGAAGTTACAAAGTGAGGAGGATCATGAGATATAAGGTAGGAGTCAGTGATGGCTGTCTGTCCTACGGTAATCATGTGAGAGCAGCTTGGTGTTTGCGAGGAAGGGAAGTCACTGGGTATTTAGGAGAGCGAGGAGATTAGATGTCATGCAGTTTACTTGTAAATGGGCTGTTCCAATGCTGCTTCCATATCTGAATGGTCTTGTTATGGATGTATCTGAGGAAGTCACACTATGGCATTCTACAGTTCTTTGGAGGATGCTTGGTGGTCTCGCAACATTAGCTTCCTCGTTACCGTGGATGCCGATGTGAGACGGAGTCCAAATAAGTTTGATATATTTACCACATTGATTTGTTGTATTTTATAACAATAATATTAATAGTTCTGCAACCAGTGGGTAAGACGAAGAGCTTTTATGATGTAATGATAATAAGCAACTCGTAGACTCTGAATATGACAAAGGAGTCATACGGTGTGTTGTCTAGGATGTATTTCAGAGCAAACCGGACTGCATATAGATCACACGTGTAGACGCTGAGGTAATTAAGTAGACTGCGTATCATCGTGTGATCAGCGAACACTCTTGCACAACCGCAGTTGACATAGAGTTTAGAGCCACCAATATAAATCGGAAGTGAAAACGAATTTGATGTCTAGAGATCTTCAAACATGCTTCGCAAAGTAGAGATGCCAGTAAGGGATATCTTGTATCTGGACATAGAAATAACAACTGAGGGAGGCTTGAGTTTCCAGAATGCTATAGGTGGACAGCAACAGGGAATTAGTTCAGGTAATGTGATATTAAATTCCTCAAGATATTGCGACAGGCAATTAGCGAAGCTGACGTTTTGGAATTGATTCATGACAGGGCCTGTCCCTGTGTTGGTGGGAAACACGTAGGGATGAGTTGCAGTTGTACCTTGTCTAGCAATTATACGAACAGCAAAAATTATAGGTACTTAACATTTTCCTTCTGATGACTAATGGAGCTTCATTGGCTTCTATATAGGGACTACCTATAGGGCTGTACAAAAGCCTCCTAAGGTTATTCGTATGGCAGAGTACTGAACGACGTGACCATTTTAAGAGCAGAGGAGCTAGCACCGGTAGACGATACATCCATAGTCAAGTTTGGAGTCGATGGAGGTTCTTGTACGTACGCAACAAAACATTGAGATCTGCTCACCAATTTCGAGCAGCTAAGTTTTCAATATATTGAGATGACGTGAGCAGGTAACCTTAAGAAATTTAAGATGTAGAAGCCAGGTGAATTTGCGGTCAAAAATAATCCAAGAATGCGAACTATGTTGGAAACTGGCAGACAATGAGCTCCAAAACAGTGCACTGACTTTAATGAGAAGAACATTTGAAATGTGTATTATAACTCCAACAGTGAGGTCGTTGTAGGCATTGTTGTGTAAGCATCTCTGTAACTTTCATAGTCTTTCCCTTACAGAAGAACACTAGTTCATATGCAAATGAACATGCCTTGACAGGAGAGTCAATACAGGATATTCCATTGTTGATGGCCACTAAGAACAGCGTCACACTCAATACTGAGCCCTGAGGTATGCCATTGTCCTGTGAGCTTTTCTTTGAGAGTTGTCCATTCGCTGTTACACCTAGTTGGCAGTTCTGGAGGAAGTTGTAGACTAAAGCAATCAACAGAACATTCTAAAGACGCTAAAGACGCTCTTGAAGCTTCTACCGCGAAATCCGTTACAAATCAACGGAACTACCAATATACCTGGTGCTTCTCCACCAACCTTGAGAGCTTCTATAAAACTACTATTAAGTATATTAAACTAATAAAGCACCCATATACCACACTATATCCTTCAAAAAGAACAGAGCTTTTCAATGGTGGAACAAGTATAAAAATCGGTTGAGTATTTTTTTGAAATTATCCTTCGCGCGCGTAAGCACACACGCACACACATACACACACATATATATAAACAATAAGAATAATGTAATATTGTAATATTAGTATGGATGTGTCTTATTTTCATTTGCAACTTTTACGGTTTGCAGTGGGGACTTAGCTAATATTTTGAAATTGAGCCCATGTTCGGAAGTGTACCGTTTTCCCGCTACAAGCCAAACCACGCAAGCATTGAACTCTCCCTTGCCTGCTATGGTAATAAATTACATGACACCATGACTTTTAGGAATACAACGGCATCACCATGTGGACAGAATTTTAAGACGGTTACTTAATAACGCCTTCCACCTCATCTCACGGATGATGCATCATTCAATATTTTGCAAAACATATGTTTTCTACACGATGGCACATCATCTCATTTTGCATTGCGGTCGGGGGTCATCCGATTTGAGCGAAAGTGTGTAATACACTCTTTATAATGTTAAAGTGATAACGCTGAGTTTTAGGACGCTCTTAAGATGTCGGGAGTAACTTCAAATGCTCTATACTCATTGCTTTAATATTTTCCGCAAATGCTGTTCATGCCATTTCGGATGGGGGGAAAAATGGTCCAATGCTCCATTCACAAGTGGGGAAAATCAAAATAATTGTTACCTATCACCCGCTGGTGTTACTATGAGTGCAGACGAACTGAGCTACCGTAAAAAAGTGCAACATTCTGTCTGAAAAAATGCGCCATCTGTTTAATGCAAAACTTGCAAAGCTGGATTAATGAACTTAGCTCATTTCCTGCACTCCGTCTGCTGAGCTCCAGGCAAATTGAGTTACAGTAATTAAGCACTTACGCACGGTTAGACAATGCCGAGGTAACCTTTGGCAAAAGATTAACTGTAATTTCAAAGCGCGGCGTTAATTAAAAAGCCGGAACATGTTCGCCGCCATTGAGAGGGCATCTTTCTGTAACTGAATTAAGGCACCCCGAGATCTTTTCATTACGATTTATACGCCTCTCGATTTCCCCTCGCCAGATGAGACCCGCTGTCGACAGAATCAACTTACCCACTTCTACTGGCATGCACTAGCAACGTGAGATACAAGCGTTGCAGTAGTGAGACGTGTTCTGGTGAGAAGTATTCTTAAGGCCTGTAAAATTCAGTTTAAATTACATGCATGTGGGAGATTCTGCTGACGATGACTTCTGTTACCTAGGTGCTTTTACCTTCAAATTTAAAGTAATTGTATCTGTACAAATCATCTATAGCAGGCAAGAGGGAAAACGGATATTGAGAACAGGATGAGTGATTCAAGGTTTTGCTGGATTTTGTGGATCGTTACCGTAATCTTTCTATAGATACACGTACACAATCCCAAAACAGTCGTTTCTGCCTGCGCATTTCTAAAATGCCAGATAAAGACGAAACGTCGGGGATAGAATGTTCTTCCCTGTACCGTCATAGGTTTGAGTTAGTGTTTTTGTGCAGCTGATATTTATGTGCGTGTGCACGCATACTCGTGAGCAAGTTGGAGTCTGTGTCAGATGCATTCTCACTTTTAGATAAAGTCTCACCTGTGTGTGCACTTCGCCATTATGTCTAGCTTGAGAATAGTATCCCGAGAACTCATTATATGGTGTATATGGTTATATTAGGACAATCCGAGTTAAAAATAGTCGTTCTTGATATTGCTAATTTCTATTTATTTAGTTGAAGTTTTTCTCACAGGTAATTTGTGTGGTATCTACCTAACAGCCCAAGAATGCTTTTTAGAAATGAAAATACGGTTGTGAGTGAAATGCCCCTACTATAAACATTTTAAATACTTCGTACATTTTTTACTTTACATAGTAGGTGATAAGACTACCTCTTAAAGTACCTCGCATCTTTGGGAGGTACTGAACTTGAGTACCAACTTGAGTGTTAATCTGAGGTTTCGTTTTTGAGTTATGCTGTTCAGACACACACATACACACACACACACACACACACACAATGCTTTTTGGATTCATAGGGCCTCAAATCATGCATTTACTATGAAATCTCGATATAAAATTTTTAGGTGAAATGCAATACCTTCTCTCTGCGTACTATGTACAGATAGTAATAAATGATAATGGTAGAGAAATTCATGTGGATGTTATAGTTATTTATAACCCATTATTAAAATTGTAATATAATACTTTCGTTTGAAAAAAATAAGAAACTAAGTAATATTTTAGTTATTTTCTTAAAAGTTGTTTTCCTTTTTTGAATTTCTCGATTCGGTAGAGAATATCTAATTATTTCATTAACTGCATATGCGAGAGTTGGAACGGTAAAATCAGAATACTGAAAAATTCATTGCCATCGCCGGGATTTGAACCATCCCAGCGATGGCATTGCATTTTTCTATCGTCTGATTCTACCTTTCCAACTTTTTCCAATACACGGCTTGTGTGGAAGAACAATTAATTTAATTATGTGCGAGAGTGTTGTCCATTTACACCTATCCCTTTTCCTTTTAGTTATGATCTCAAAGGAGATGCTAGAGGGCATTTCTCCAAGCGTTGCTTGTTGTCAGTATGACCCGAGAAAACTGAGCACAGGGCCTTTGCTCTCCTGACGCTTGCAGTGCATTTAAAAAGTGAATGTGGTCACAGCTATGGTCATAGCTGAATTTGGGCGTTAATAACCAGCATAATCATGGAAAATTGCCCTTGCTAGATTTGTTTTTCTCTTTATCATGCGCGACTGCTGAGCTGTCTACTGAAATATTCAAATGTAGACGGACTTCTTCACTGTATGGAACATAGAAAATGAACAAGGAATCACAGCCACGCACGACATGCACTATCTTCTCTGAAATGCTGAAATCTTCATTAGGCTCACGTGACTTTAGGAATCGAATGCTAAAAACACGTCAAGTTCGCTGGCTGACTACCGTTTCTGTTTTAACCCGGAATGGCTCACGAGCATTCCCTGTATTTTTGCCCACGTGGGTTCACTGTAATGACAGTATCGTAATTATGGTGCAAATTGAATTTGTATTGTAACAAATATTTTAAGTATATTTATCTAATATTCTAATGCATAGAAAACTTTTGATAACTTAAATATCACAATTACTATGTACAATTTGAATACTTATGTGAAACAGGATGCAATTGTTTTGTTCACTACCCTCAGTCAATAAGAGTTGCTTGTGAAGCACTTGCAAACATTAACAACACTTGGAGTCTTGAACAATCCATTGCCATTCGGGGCTTGAACTACGGATTTTCGGTTTTTCGTGCCGACGCTCCTACTATTTGTGCTTGCAATGTTGTAAGTGCTTTGAATTTCCGACTATATAGTTAGCCACTATTAGGACATTGAGAGTCGCATTTGAGGTGAGTTGAAATCGTCTTGAAGATTTACCGGGATCACATGAGAGGATTTAATGCGTTTACGGGTATCTCGCCACAACTCTTTGTATGGTTAATTGTTAAAATGATGTTTCAATAGATCCTGTCTTTCAGGATAAAATGCTTGTTTTTCAGTTACAGACGGTCCATGGAACCCGACGACAGATTTTATAACTTTGTGTAGGCAGATATACAATCTTGGAACAGACATGGTTTTGTGAGCATTACACTCAATTCTGCCTACGTTTCTTCGATCAAACAGGTTCGTTTCTACGGTCATTGTAAATTACCTCTGTGTATTTATGTCTCCATTGCTCAGAATACTGAAAAATAGTGTAAGGGGCAAGTGGTCACCTATTCTTGAAACACAATAATTTGATTTCAAGCGAAACACATCCTCATCTTACTTGTTAGATACATAAGATGAGCACTTACGATTTGCTTGCCCCACCAGTGTCGGGATCAATGGTAATAGCAGCAACACATTCTTCCGGTAGTGTTTCTTCTACGTTTAACAGTAGACATTACAATTATTTTTTGGTTTCTTCCAAATGCGAACATACCTGGTTATAGATCCGGTGTCTTTGACTGAAAGAAGCAAGAACAATGCAGTACACGAGCTTCGCATGCATTCTCTCGCCTTCATTTCAGCTAATACTCAGAAACAAGTAATGCATACCCAATATTACCTAAACCTTCTTCACCGCTTTGAATAATCAATCACTCCCAACAATGTCAGCTTTATATAGGTATTTTGCCTCTGAATGCCACATCTCTTCCATTCTTGGAGAACGAAATTAGGCGCCGGGCCGCAAAATTCTAGGACTTTTTGCTACTGCATTGGAGCACCGTCGTTCAAATATTGGGGATTATAATCCCATAATACGTCGCTTGAGGCGACACCTGGTTCCCCGTGTGGTATGGGTGTACCTACGTAACAAAGGAGCACTCCACCAATATCAAAACCTGAGCTCCTATATAATACTTCAAAAGTTGTCTGAATTTCAAAATTTGCAATAGTAACCCCAAATAACGAAACTTTTGGAAATGATGTCATACCAGCAGTGTAGAAGGGCCGTTGAGGAGCAATCTTAATACCTCCTGTTACATGCCCCTACCTCATTCTCACCCGTCACCCAGCAAACCCCATCCTGCCTAACAAGCTTTTAAAAACCATCACGGTTAAATACACTTCGGTCTACTCTCAGCCTGAGTCTGTCAACACTTCGTGTCAGCGTTTAGAAATACACATTGAGATTTATAATGTGCATCTCTGCATGCTACAAAAACTAAACAATTTACTGCAATAGGTCCCGTAGCTAAGTCAGTAGAGCTCGTACCTTTTGTGCGAGGGGTCCTGGCTTCGATTCCGGCTGGGAGGTGGGAGTTTTTCTCTAGACTAGATTACTCCCTATCCTCCCTGAAGTCTGGGAATATCAATGTGTGTGTGTGTGTGTGTGTGTGTGTGTGTGTGTGTGAGCGAGCGAGAGGGAGAGAGATCTAATGTATAAAGCCCAAAGAAAAAGCCAGAAATCCAATGACAAGGTCATACGAGTTAACACCATTGCCGATAGACAATATGTTCCAAAGGTAAAAGGCAGCCAATATGAGTGCATGCTACCGATACGCAGTTAAAAGCGGGATATAAATGGTACAATTAAAAACAGGTGAACATTTCTTAGACTTGATGCAATGCATGAAATGTGATCGCGGACTAACATAAAAAATGTGCAATACACAGGCTTAGATGCACTCTTAAGCTTGAAAAAACTGTTACAATAATGATTAGTTAATGCTACTGAGCAGAAATAGTAATTTCTCTGCCCTAAAGGAGCATTCAAGCGTTACCTTATGTCGTAGTTCACAAAAGCGCTAGGCGGAACATTTTATTGTCAGCTACGTTCATGGATTAGGTTCTAAAAACCTGTTCCAGGTTCAGCTTCGTATCTCCAAAGTTTCCCAGGCCGACCAACATCTCTCACTCGTTATGGTGTAAACACTAGCTTAAGGTATCTATCTTGTTCCATTCTATTTACGTGTTCCTTACAATTCTGGTTATACGACTCAATTTAGTCTGTTATGACGAATATTTATCCCTAATATCTACGTATCTTTATCTCCTACTTTACAGCCTTTAACCGATGTCGGAAATTGTTGCCACTTGCATTTGTCTCTTTCTTCCTTGTTATCAATTCCTTGATCCGTAGAGTCGCATTGGAACAGCTGGTGTTTTATAACATTCCATTTGGTTTGTTTTGTACTTTTTATTTAATGCTCGTATAATCTTTTTGCAAATACCTCGATATGTTGCTGTTTTCTTCATTATATCTTTATCGTAGTCGAATGAAATATCGCAGCCGAGGTGCTGGAAATGACTACTTTAAAACATAGTATATTTAATAATTTAATCTTCATAAAAAGCATCAATATTTAAATATTTGAAATTAAACAATTTTTTTATCAAAACGTCAATTTTAAACTTTCCATGTATAATGAACTAGGCAGCGCTATATTCACTGTTACTTGATACAGTAGCATTTCCATTCTTACTTATAAACTTAGCTTTACCGCATATTTTGTGGAATTCTACTGATTGAATGCACAAATGGCAATGGGTAATTATATAACATAAATGGTAAAGAGATGATGTCTTTGTAATATTAATTTAAGCCATTTTAGCTTTATGTCTAGGTATACGTTAGAGTGTGGAGAACGGATAATTTAGCGTGTGAAAGAGTCGGTCACAAGAGCGGCGTCTGCTGGCACTAAACTCGCTGAAGGATAGGTTAAGCAGAGTAAAATGACATTTTGCTCATCTGTTATGAAGAAGTCCTGTGGGAATAGGAATTTCACTTTCTTCCTTAAATGAAAAGTGCCCAAATTACCATTAGAATTAAATAGTATATCCCTTATTGGTATGCGGAAATTCTCTTCCATCCAGGGATAAATTCTTCCCTCTTATACATGTTGACCGAAGTTGAGCAAAAAATAAATTAAAGTAACTCTTGAGGTAACAATTTTCAATCTTGTTTAGACTCTGCTGGTACATCAAAATAACATTCTCTTAAACTTTCCCAATACGTCAGAATGCTGTATTAGAGCTCTAGTTCAAATTAACCCTTTGCTTTTTACGAGGCGAGTTTTACAAATTTGAGAAAAATGCAAGTTAACGTTTTGTTTTCATAACATATTTTATTTCTCAACATAATTTCGATGGGTGTCTGTACACTTGTACCTGCATGTTTACAATTTTTTAACCCATTGGAAAAATAGAATTTGTCAAACTCTGCAAAATGCTCATTAACGGCAACGATCACATCCTAATTTGATAAAAATGTCTTCTCAGCAAGCCGTATCTTCAAGTCTAGGAATAGGAAAAGGTCACTGGGGCCGAAATCCATAGAATAGAGTGAAAGGAGTAAATTGGAATCCCAATTTATGAACTTTTCCATTGTCACTGTCGCTGTGGGATGGAGTATTGTCCTAGAGAAAGAACACTTATGTGTGCCATTGAGTGTCGTTTTCATTCAATGCATGTTTAAAACTACCCAAAAATGAAGCATAACAGTCTCCATTTATGGTTATGCCTGTTTACAAATTACGTATCAGAATTATACCCTGAAAATTCCTAAAAAACAAAACAAAAAAACAAGTCTCATGTTCTTTGGCGCGTTGTCACCCTCCTTTGTCCATTGTTTGGACTGCTATTTGTCTTGGGACGAAGCGTGGCCCAAGTTTCATCTACAGTCACGAATCGGCATATGAAGTCCTGCGGATTGCGTTTATACTGTCAAGCGATGTATTGGAATGTTCCTTATGCGTTTTTGATCAAAAGTCAGTAATGACGGCAATCACCCTTCACGCTGGTTTGTCATTTCTAATTTTTCGTGTGGGACATTGTGCACTCTTCAGATTAGATGCCTACAGTCTCAGTTTGTTCCGCACTTTCACTCTGCGGTCTTTCATTACGATATCGGATTTTTTCAACGGTTTCCTTTATGGTGAACTCAACTGGTGGGCTGTAGTTTGCTTCATCTCCGTTGCATCTTCGTTTAAACTCATCCATCCAGAAATAAACGATCTTCAACGACGGCGCTTATCTGCATGAACTTCATTCAACTCAGTTGTGATCTGTTTTGCTGTTCAACTCTTTAAATGGAAATGTATTATAACAACATGACACTCAGTCCCTACACGCCGCCATTTTCTACGGTAAGTGAAGATCATTTCAGATAGCTCTCAACAGTTAACTGAATTATAAATCTATCTGAAAATTTGTCTAAACTACTGACACACGAATCACACTTATCAATAATGCTGCCGCTTAACGAACTACCCCGTCATTCCATGGAAGTTTCCCGGATTTAACAAACAACCTGTGAAAATAGACTAATTGCAATCCATTAACTCTTTAGTTCCATATTATTTGAATTAGCTGGTGTAGCGGTGACTGAAGACACTTCAGGGATAATGCTTTTTATAAACATTATTAGTAGCAAGCGCGATAATTTATTTTGTCATAAGCTCCAATTATTAAGAAATCCTTATGCATAACTCCAACGAAATATACCTGCCTACTAGCTTAGAGATGTATACTACAATGAGGTATCCAGCGCTTTAGAAGAATTAATTTCGTTATAACTAATTATTGATATTGCAGATGTGCGCGTCAAGCTCTCTTACTACGCTGCCATGGATCTTGATCGTGCTTACTGTTCCGATTGTTGCATATAATCGAGTATGACATTAAATCCTTTCAAGTGGCGAGCTTCCATGCAAAAAGAACCCTGTACCCACTAATTTATTGACTTTCTTTTCCGCAACTGAATACCACTAACTACTTGATAGCCAAAGCTTATTTCCGGAGATGATCTGTAGCAACTCAATAGCTTATGTTTCAGAAATTTTTGGCAAAACTACATAGTTTGGTTTAGACCCTTTTCTTGTAAAGAATTCTAACTTCCGTCGATGTTTCACTTCCATTGGGGTGAATATCAGGGGATTTGTTGTTATTATTATTATTATTATTATTATTATTATTATGAATGTCTTAATACATTAACATTACAGTTATACGGTATAAAAGGAATACAGGCGTCTTCTGATTACTGCAATGATTTCATAGAGTAAGTGGGCGGGGTTAATTGAAAGAAATTAATAAATCTTCACTGTAGGTTTAAAAAGTCACCTGTGAAACGTGGAGTAGGCCAGCTAATCCTGTATATGACATAGTAGTATTTTTAAAGGAAGTCTTACTTCAGCAGGTAACTTTAGAGGTAGCTAAAACAAATATTGCCCAAGCTGGAAAACATACCGAATTTCCATCTCATTTGCTAATCCGAATGTTAAGATGGTTGCCCAAAACACTTACGGAGTGAATCGGGCATTGACAAACTATTAGTTGGTCAGGATGCTCTTGTGATATGGCGTTTTCTTCGGAGGATAGTTGAGGAAACTGTGTATTCCTCACTAACACACACAGATGATCAAAGCATACATTTGATGTTACTAATGATCATAATTAATCTTACCTATCACGCAGTTCGTCGTTGTATGAAATAAATTATAAATAACATTCATCGGTTTCAACAGTTACAGGGGAAGCTTACTTTTGGACAGCCCCGCATAGCCGCGGTCGCTGAAGCGTTTGATTTCGGCACTCTGTGGCGCAAAGGGTCGCGGGTTCGAATCGCGTCATGAGTATGAGTATTTGTGTCCGTGAGCTCCCGTACTGAATATAAGGGACAGCACAAAAGACTTCTGATGGTCGAGGTGCAAGGTTCTCTGAATCCTCTAACGTCCCTCAAACTGTACTACTACTATTAAACCAGCAATAAAATAAGGGAATATTTAAGTGGGGAAATGCATTCTGTTGCAATTTTAGCAAATAACGCATAGTGCTTTTACTTGTGGTTGATTTGTAATAAAACTGCGTGAAATGAAAACATATACGTCATTCAGCCCTAAAACTGCTTACGGCAAAAATGGGTGGTTTTCCGATTGTAAGGTATAGTAAAAAAGTACCGCATTTAATGTTTAAAACTGATATGCAGTTTCATTCATAAGCAGCGCTATAAAATAACAGCTGACTGGAAATCGCCGAAATTATAAGGAATTGTGAGCGAGAAAGCTGCTGTCTCTTCCAGTGCCAGGATGTAGTGCAATGCCCCCTCCTAATCTTCTGTACTCCGTATCTTCTGGAAATGTACGGAGGAGCACTGCACTTATTTTGTACTTGCAATTTTAGCATTTTCAATTATTTCTTGTAACATGGCTGAATGTGAGGTCGCCCCTGCATGTAGCTGAAATGTGGACCGTGATTTCATTTTGATTTACCAAGAGTGCGCATTGGGCCGGCAGCCCAACTGTACACTGCGCAGCTCTCCGAACGCAGTCTCTTGAAAAGATGCATACTTTTCCCAAAGAAGATAAAATGCTAACAGTTTTGTGTTGACCCTGTTTGTTGTTCTGTCTTTGCGAGAGATTTTTACAGTGATTATATACATAGAGTAGCATACGAGTATCGCATATTTTTTACTTGTATACCACCTACTTATAGTAGGTAAATGAAGTACGCATCCCACCTAAAATTTGGTGTCGAGATTTCACCTGAAATGAATGCTTAGCATTTTAGGGAAATATATATATATATGTGTGTGTGTGTATGTGTGTAAAACTCAAATGAAAAAAATCTAATAAATATCAAAATTTAATACTTGAGTCCTACACTCTACATAAACCATGTTAATCGATGATTTTCTGGAAATCCCCAAACTACTCTTTAGAATGAAAATTGCTCTTTAGTTTTCATTTTCTCAAAAATCTTGTAATGATTTTTGTATAAAAAATTATACATGTGACAAATGTGAAGCAGTATTTTCATTATAATAAGGATATCATAATAGCTCAAACACGTAAGCAATATGTATGTAGTTACATTAATTACAGTGTTTATTTCTTATATATGTATGTCTGTGTAATATTTCATACAAAATGTTTGCTTAAGTTAAGACGCAAAACTCCACAAGCTTTTCCACTGACGCATATATGTGACACAATATCGGGGGTGAACTTGCTCTAGTGACAATAGACCTTTGTAAGACATCAGTGCTAAGAGGGCAGAAGTACTTCAACTGGTGGAAATACCCTCTGAATTTGGAACCTGGGTATTTTTCTTTATGTAAAACCATGTGATAGTCCAGCAACCAATTACATTGAATTGCCTCCCACCTAAAATCTTCGAATTTAAGAAATCGTGCCCGGCGACTGCTAACCAAAATACAACTGAACGTAGAACCGCCAAACTGAAGGATATATAAACCAAAATTGTGGTGGGAACGCCAGTCTCTTCTGAACTCACTTGGTGGCAAAATCCACATTACCCAGAGGAATTATTCCGCGCCAAAACTTCAACAGTGTTAAGAAAGTAAATTAATTGTGCACGAAGTGAAATACGGCTAATAATTGATAAGTGCGTAACTTAAGTGAAGAACCTTTAAATACATGCAGAACTTGGAATTAGCGCGACATAAAAAAAAGAAGAAAATACGCGGCATCGATATTTAACCTCTGAACTCAAAGTGCGGAATTGGAATTGTGTGCGCACGGATCCATTAGAAAGTGCGCATACTTAACAATGACACAATGGAAACACCAGGGTGTCGTCCGACATAAAGCTTTATCAGTGGAAGTGCGTCACCAATGTCTAAATGATAAATTGTTACCCATCTTATATAGTAAACACCGAGGCATTATATGAAGATGGCTCCGCCATTATGCCTTTCATATAATAATTTCTATGAATGTTAGCATCAATAAATTGAGTTCTAAAAGTTAGAAATCAATGTCTTCCTTCTAGCTCTCTTCTCATGTCACACGTACACGTCCTGAGATTTTCGATAAAGCTCATGCTCTCATTAAGTTTTTTCAATTATATTAATTTTATTTAATGTAATAAACTTTCAAACCTAAAAATGCCGCCGACGAACCACAACTTCTCAGTACTACTACAGCTGCAGCAAAGAAGACACGCACACGGAATCTGCCCGACTCTAATTAACCCACTGAAATAAACAGAGTCGAGGAACAACATATGAGGTTCTTATCCTTCGATTAAGATGCTGCATCATTAATAAATAACGAGAAGTATAAGGAGAACGCCGCAAATGTACCTCTTGAATTTTCTATGAATAATTTGTGAATATCTTCTTCGTATAGTTTGAATTTTGTATAGTTTTGAATAACTGAGAAATTATAAACGATAGGTAATTAAAAATTGCTGCTCGAAAAAAATAGAGCTGATTAATATTCAGTATCTGCACCAAACAATTGTTTCGCAGGGTTAGCCATTTTCAGAATATTCTACGTAATATGTTTGCACTTTTCCAACTATATTTGCAATGTGAAGTTAATTTTATTTCGTGCCTTAAGAGCATTTTAACTACGAGGTTGAGGCAGTATTTTTAACACTTAAATAATTTCAGTCTAATTATATAATATATAAATTCAATGACAGCCCGCCTTAAAGCAATATGTAAATGTAACAATTTATAAAAAGTGCACATTACAGTCATTGTATATGTTTATATTATTGTATACATGTGTAATAATGCTATGTGAATGCATTACGTAATATAATAATGTAGGAGCTGTAAGAATAATAGGTTAAAATTTGCTAACACTGAGGTAACCTTGAGGCAATAGTGAATTTGAAAGTTTAATAATGCTACTTGTGATTCTTGGAAGCAATAATGTAATTTTTGTGACAGCTTATAAAATAGCCAATCAACAATCAGGAAAAACTTTAGTTAAATGAAGGTATTCCATTGGACAATCAGAAACTAAACTGGAGCAAAATTTACGAATTCAAAAGTCAGTTGCTTGTAGACAGCGTTTCTAACCGTTCGCGTGATGCGTTCTCGAGAAATTTAATACGTATTTTGGGAGACAAAAATAGTTTACGTGTTAAAAAGTGCAAGTATTTAATAAAAAACAAATCTCATAGCTCTCTCTCTCTCTCTCTCTCTCTCTATATATATATATATATATATATATATATATATATATCAGTGAAGTGTTATTTAAATCGTGTCAAGCATTAATAAAAGGAGTGAAGTAAAATTATAATCTGTGTAAGCCTACATTCTTCAGTCGCACCACTTCCTGCCAAGACATTCATGTCTCTAAAAAAATATAAATACTGACGCAGCCGAGGCAAACATAAATACATAATATTTAAAGAGACAGTCAAGATTACAAAGTTAATATTTTTAAACCTTTTTGGGGCAAAGGCCACCGGAAAGTACATTCAGGGCGAAGGCTACCGGAAACTTTTTACCATAACAATACAACAAACCATCTTCTTAAGGTGGTATCCAAAATATTCGGGACTGGTGCTGCCATCTGGTCAAAAGCTTGTTTTAAGATAATGACCGCCATCACCCTCGAAGTAGTTCGCTTCCACACGCACATACCGGTCCCAGCGATTCTGCCATTTTCCAAACGCATAAGTAAAGCATTTTAACTACGAGGTGGTATCCAAAATATTCGGGACTGGTGCTGCTATCTAGTCAAAAACTTGCTTTGAGACTAATGACCGCCATCACCCTCGAAGTAGTTTCATTCCACACGTACACACCGGTCCCAGAGATTCTCCATTTTCCAAATGCACCCTGGAAGTCATGTTCTTTGAGGGTGTTTAGCATAGACAGCGTTTATTCTTGAATCCTCTCAATTGTGTCGAACCGACGTCCTTTCAACTTGCTTTTCAGTTTGGGTAATAGAGCGAAGTCGCAGGGTGCCAAATCAGGCGAGTACGTTGTGTGGGGGACATCCGTCATGTTGTTTTTGTCAAGCTCCTGGTGAACAAGGAATTGTGACAGGGCGCATTATCGTGAGGCAGCAGCCAGTTGCCTTGTCGCTAAAATTCGGGCCGTCGCAAAACGTAACAGTAATATGTGGAATTCACTGTTTGATTTGGTGGGAGGAATTATTTGTGCACAATCCCCTTGGTATCAAAGAAACGAGGAGAGGAGCATGCAGCTTGTGCAGCTGACGGGCCTACCGGTGAGAGCATCGTCTTCAATAGCTGAATGGCCGGCTCTGAACCGAGCATGCCACTCAAACACACGTGAACGGCTCATACTTTGTCCCCCAAACACTTGCTGAATCATTACGAGGGTCTCCGTAGTATTTTCCCCGAGAATTTGATGACACACTCTGTTCTAATCTGGGTCCATCGTAAAATTACCACACACTACACAAGAGTATCATGAAAAGTGCTATAGAGTTTCAACACATCTGTCCAGCTGCATGAAACTTTAAATACTCACTCATCAGATGTGCTACCGTTTCCATCTAGCGGTACAAAACTCTACTGCAACTACTGTCGAGATGGCAGCACCAGTCCCGAATATTTTGGATACCACCTCGTAACTATATTCAGCAATTATTAAATTCTTTCGTGGGACACAGACGGATAGATGAGCCTATGAAACAAGTGTTCCGCAGTGATAAACACACGTAAAAGCCAATCCAGTAATGTTAGTTTAGATGAGGCTAGGTTAGCAAGGGGTTGCTGCAGAAATTTAGACATATTGCAAGAGAGGACAGTTTGTAACCTCGGCCCGTGTTCATTTCTGCATTCCGTGTTAGTATCTGGGTTGGTTGAAGTGGCCCTTACATACTCCAGAATGTTTAGTGTGTAACATCAAAGAAGAGAGCAGTGAATGGTTGAGAAACTAGGATGAAAAGAAACATACAAAGAGAGCGCTTCCTTATCCGCCTCAAGTTGTCTTCAAGAATTTCATTAGCCGAGAGCAAGAGCGACAATGATCGACACACTACCTGATGGAATGTTTAATTAAACCTGCCGATAGGTGCACTGCCGAGGTATCCGTGTGCTTCGATTCGCGAAGGTTGAAAAATATGTTACCTAGAACTGTGTTATTACGAATATGATCAGGGTCCTTTTGCAGTCGGAGAAATTCCAAGCAACTCCCGCGCACAACACCAGTCTATCCGTTACATGAAAATGTCTTCGTTATTTTTAATATTCCTAAAAACGCTTCTTAACGAGTTTGATTAAAATAATATATGTTTAACACATTCCCATTACTAATGAAATGAATATCCTAAATTTTCAGTGAATGACCAGTGAAGTCCCCTTCATACAAATAAATTTCGTTTAAATTTCTTTAAATAGTAAACCATAAAATATAGATAGAAATTATTGTACAAAAATTAAAAAAACACAGCTTATATAACATTTTTTTATGGATAGCTATTTCCAAGATGTTCGTGCCTATTCGTTTTGTGTTTTTCCAATACTTTTCATTTTTGAAGTGCTAAGTCAAGTCTTTTTGTTTTTCTTTGTTTTTCTTCCTTCTCGCGCTGTCATCGAAACCATTTCTTTAAACGTTTATCTCGACTAGCAGTAAGTAGGAGAAGAATAAGCTTTTGTAGGAATAGTTTGAAGAATAGAGATAACCATAAACGATGGTGCTTAGAGAAAGGCATGGGAATGTAAAGCATTAGATTTTTCGCGATATATCCAAAGCTGTTATTTAGAGAGCCTTCGAAGTTATCGATGATCCTACAGAGACCTTGTAAGATTTATATAAAGATTATTATGTAACCTTATATAATGATGAAAGTTTTTGAATTAGTCTTCTAAATTTTGCATATAGAAAGTTTCCGGATCGGAAAGACTTCCTAAATATGTCTGCCATGTATCCTTAGGAGATGCCCGACTTAGGAGCCATATGATGTAAAAAATGTGATGTTGCATTCACATGACTTTCTCTACTCACTGTTCTACAAAGCGTGCTTGCAGATCTATCATAGTAGTAGTAGTAGTAGTAGTAAACTTTTTAAAAAGCGAATGGCTATATGATGGCTTTGAAATTCCATGTTAGTTGCATGGCCATGAGAAAAAAACGAATAACGGCCTACCACTTAAAAAAAATATATATTTGTGTTTGAAAATTCAAATCAACAATAAAGCATATCCCGTAAATGATAGACTCCACAAAACAGTTTGAGAAGTTGCCAAAAAATTTATAAAAGGTTCAAACGATATGCCGCTTGAAAGAATTGATTATTTCCTGACCACACAGATTTATAATTATTTTTTAACCTATGGTCCTGATAATTTACGGCTTCCTGCTGATAATTCAAAGCTTCCGGTCAGTGTTGCGAAGATACACTCAGTTGTTGGTTTCAGTTCTAAAATTCGCAATGAAACATATCTTTGCACATAACTTCTTTGACCAAACTATCGACACCATAAATTAATACACAGCATCATTCGAGAATAATCATCAAAGAATGGAATCCAGAGCCTACAAGAGAATGGACATCAACATCTTCCACTGCTATCTTTAGTAACATTACATCTGTTGTTGGCAACAAGAAAGCGATTCCAGCAACTTTAATTTTAATAATTATACGTTTTAAAGTTCTCCATTGAAAGTTGTTCAATGAAGCTACACTCTCATTATTTTAGGGAATAATACAAGAAGAGGAGCTAAAAGAATTATAAAAACTAACTACAGTATTAAATAAACCATAGTTGCATTTTTGCCATGCAAGACCCTCAGAAGTTTACGAATCATTATAAATAGCATATCTTTACTGTTAAATGTGTTTGAAACAATACAAAATAAAATCCTATTTTTAACAGTTGCGTGGCAATAAACAACGGATAAAGCTATGTAATATAATCCGTAAGTAGTCAGTTTTTACATTTATTTTTAGCTTCTGCTCTTGTATATTTTCTGAAATAGTCGAACCAAATCTAACACAACCTCCTGTTAGACTACTAATTATTTTAAGTGCAGATCCCGTCACATGCAATAGACACGCATCCGTCTCTAACAAAGAAGCAGCATAGCGAGTGGCTTGCTGCAAGTTTGGATTTATAACCTCTTAAAATGAAGTGGCACATCGTTTGTACTTTTTCAAAGTTTTGCAAAAGTTATACAAAAGTCATTATGAATGAAGAGGCCTTCACAGGCTATTCCCACAAAATTCAATATGAACATTTGTTTGTTATCTAAATATCTTAAAATGTAGGTAGTATTTTAGTCAAAATCGTTAGTCATTTTGGGGAAAATAAAAAATTTAGAAACATTTTGCATGTAAAGGGTAGTTTGGGTCGGGGGATTTTCTTGAAACTCTTTGTATCGCAACCTTGGAAAACACTCAACTTATATACCAAGCTGGGTATTAACCGACACATACAGTTTTTCTAAAATGCTTGTTATATTCATGTATTTCCGCTGAGATCTCAGTATCAAATTTTTAGGTGGACTGTAGTATTACTTTACTTACTATTAACAAATACTATATTTTATCTAACGGATTTATTATTTTACATAAAACAATATTAATATACCTACAATAGTGGCGTTAGTTCTGAACACTTTTAGTAACATTTTTATCCTTTTTAAATCTTGCAAGATATACAAAGGTGATTGCTAATCAAGAGCTTATGCTTTTATTTTGTCTGTGGTGTTTCTATATCGTATTTATCGTCCTTAAGAAAGGTGGGACATGCTATATTCTATATAAATATTAGAAACAAGTTGAAGTAACATCATTCATAACCTCTATAATTCCATCTTAGTGCAGCAGCAATATGCTTGTTGTCAAATTCTTGTCATTTCCAACCAACAGAGCTCTTGTTTTTGATTGTTGTATTCTCTCAGTATTTAGGTCAAATGTGATCATCATTGTTTATACCAATTGGCAGCAAACGTTTGTAAAGTGTACATCTTTAAGGGTGACTTTAAAAGTGATCCTGTAATTTGAAATAATGGCTCCTAAGACAAAACGAGCTGATTGGTCACCAAATAAAAGGAGTAAGGCAGTAAAACTTTGCGAAGAAGGCTATTGATATGAAGAATAGCGAAAAGGTTGGGTAGTGACGCTAGAAAATTAGGCGATAGGATAGTTTATAAGCGTTGTGAGTAATTGGAGCTCAAAAACGTCTCCAAGAAGTGGCAGAAAACCGAAACTAACTCCTCAGGATTTCCGGAGAATATTTTGGCTTTCTCTACAAGACGTACGGCAAAAGATATAAATCCCATCCTTAGAACTTCTGTAGTACAAGTTTCAGACTGAGCAATGAGACCTAAGTTTTTATAAAAGATCTACGAGCAAAGATCCCAAGAAAAAAGCCTTATCTCAACCAAAAACAGAGGCAAAAGCGTATGGAGGGGCCTTTAGCAAACACGCAGTGCACGGAAGAAGACGTGGGTGAAGTTGTTTGGAGCAACGAAACCAAGACCAGCATTTTTGGAAGTGATGGCATCAGGTTCGTGCGTCGCCGAATATGCAAGGACAAGTTACTTGAGTGCACAACCTCCACTATGAAGCATGCTGTCATTCTTGCCATGCATTATGGTGTCGGGCGTATAGCAGTATTAGAGGCAACATTAATGCCAAAAATACCAATAAGAAGTTTTAGAATTAAAATTACTGCGTATTCGTGATTTATATGAGGTGACGTTAAACGTTTCATCTTTTAGCAGGAGGCGCTGAGTGCCATGCCGATCGAATCATTCAGAATTGGTCGGGGATCATCCTGTTACTGTGCTTCCTTGGCTAGGCTACAGTCCTGATCTCAACCCAATGGAAAGCTTGTTGTCAAGGCTGAAAGTTCTGGTGTCGTCCTCCGTGGTCCAGGAGTATCATGCCAGCCTCTAGTTCCCGAGGTCGCGGGTGCAAACCAGCGGAGGGCAATGGATTTTTTCGAGCGTAAAAATCCTTGGCATGGCTTCTTTCGGAAGGGAAGTAAAGCCTGTGGTTCTGTGTTGTAGATTTACGGCATAAAGGAACCTCAGCCCGATAAAGGGGCCTCTGAGCAAAATTTCCGGTCTTTCACGCCCAATATAGAGTGAGACGCTAAGAACCATAGTAGTTAAAGAGCATCCATAAATAAAACAGTTTAGTTTTAGTTTAACGTCGGAATCGTAGTATCAAGGGGGAACTGTTAGAGAGCATCATCCAGTCGTGGTTTAGAATGATCACACCAGATGATCTCCAATGTTTGGTGTGGTCAATGCCACGAAGAATTGAGGCAGTAATTAAATCAAAAGGATATCCAACAGAATATTGACACAAAACGGTTACAATACCTAATGCTTATGAATGTTACAAAATTTACATTTAGTGTTATTGTTCTATGATTATCCAGAAATTGTAATATATTTGCACACTTTATGAAACATTGAACATTAAAAATGTTGCCTAGTTTTCTTGTAACTTTGAGCTCAATAACCAGCTAGATTTTCAATTAAATTCAAAAGCTGAATGTAACGTTTAACAAAATTCATCAAACTGTCCAAAATTAATACTGCTTATGTGTAGCTCTGCAAATAAATTTACATATATACTCTGTTCCGTAGATATGCATGCCTATGTTAACGAAACATTATCAGCACGTGCGATTCTTTGCAAGCTTCGGTTCTTAGGATAAATGAACAGTATTCACTGGCATGTTTCATGCACATGTATAAAAATAAGATTAAACACAAGCTAATTAAAACATGCAACGCATAACCACTTCTACCCTTTAAGATATATTAGTTAGAATAACCATTACATGCAGAATTAAGTATGATTAGATCTCAATGCAGTTTACAAATAAGAATTGACAAATTAATAACTCTTTCATTGTATTTTTCTGGGCGTTTGACTAAGGGTTCTGCTCACTGTCCCTATTCTTCCTTTCCCTGGAAGAAAACCATATTCTTCGCGCATTAGTGCACCTTTGGGTTGAGGCAGCAACCGGGCACGGATTCAAATTCGTCTTTCAGGTACATAACCAGAAGAAAGAATTGAAATAGAAAAAGCGTTAATTTTGGTGGACACCATTTTAACTAAAAGAGGGAGTGCACAGAAAAGGAATGAATGAGAGAAAATGGGCTTTTAAGCGTCTAGTAGAGCATAATTATTTCTAACAGCTAGAGGCCGAAAGGGAGTTAGACGAGAGGAGCAAAGTAGAACAAAAAAGTGTTCGTCTCCGACTGTTGATCCCAAGATGAAAATAGAGGTATATCATGCAGAAATGGAGGAGATAAGCCGCTCTGCTTTGAACGCCAGTAGATGAAAATGCTCACTCCACCTTCAAAATGAAGATTGCCAACTCTCCAGATGTCTCTGGCGTCGCCTTTAATTGCAGAGCCGAGCGTTTGATTATAAATCACCTTTAGGAAGATTGCGAGACTCCAAGGCGGCGCGGTCCGATTCATATATAACCCCAAGATATTATGAAGCAGTGCTTTGCTTTAAGCAATACTCATCATCGTCTGGTTACTTAAAGGATCGTTCAAACGATATTTGAAATTTACAGAATTATACATTTAAATACCTGGCTGAACATAAATTGCAACAGGGCAATTTATTACAATCTGAAATTAAATTGCTTCCCTACGTTTGAAAAGATGGCCTTATATTTCTAATTATTTTAAGTATTAGTTAGTCTGTTACAATTACAATACTCGTTATAATACAAAATTCACTGAAAACACTGCTTTTTGTAAACGCTCATACTTGTCTTCGTAATTGTACTGTCATTTTTTCTTTCATATCGTTTGATTCACCAGTTTTTAAGAACCAATGATAATAATAATAACACCTACTGTAAACTGTTAAACTTAGCATATAATTTTTTTCTCTCTTGATTACTTATCTGCCGAGAAAACAAACACAACTTATCAGTGGAAATGCCGGGCCCAGGACTTTGGCTAACTCACGATATTGACAGTAGATAAAACTGACATCTGCCCTGCGCTCTACGCTATTGGTTAACGAAGAAGGAAAGTAATTATTGTAAGATTTTTCTTTATTCTGAGAGCCCGACACTTCAGCTTCATCTTAATTAATAGAGCAACCCACATTAGGCTTTATTATTTATAATGTATTTCTTTCATACAAATAAACTGCAGTATCTGAATGTTTTTTGTTTTTTTGGTGACAGTAAGGTAAGTTTGTCTTACAAAAATAATATTAAGTTGCACAAGAACAATGCCAGAGGATGAAAATCTAGCATCTGTGTCACACTCAGTATCTGCACCATACTCTTGAGGTTGATTAATTGCAAGTTCTAGGTCAAATTCAAAGTTTTCTTCTGTGAAACACGACCGTTTAGAATTTAAAATAGTTGAGCTTAGAAGGATAAAGCAGTAACAGAAGACAAATTTTCTCCGTGTACCATCGCTGCATATATTGATATTTCTTACTCTGGAACACCAATGTTCACTCGAAGTGACGATGGAAGAAATCTGCTAAGGAACAGCTAATATTGTATCTAAATTCTGAACGTCTTGCCAAAAAATTTATGCAGGATGGCATTCATTCATATATCAAGTTTTTTACATGCTACACCAGAACCTTGAAGCATATGAAGAATACTGATAGAAGAAGCCGGATCTGTGTTGCAGCGGTATTATCTGATTCCAAAACCTCTGCCTGTTTACA